>OX422141.1:50752860-50846369 GCA_949129095.1 Volucella bombylans
CCCTCTAGGACGCTTATTTAAGGAGTTAAGCCATTTTTGGGTTCAACTTTGGACCCTCTAGGACGCTTATTTAAGCAGTTATAGCCATTTTTGTGTTCAACTTTGGACCCTCTAGGACGCTTATTTAGGGAGTTATAGCCATTTTTGTGTTCCACTTTGGACCCTCTTGGACGCTTCTTTAGGGAGTTATAGCCATTTTTGCGTTCAACTTTGGACCCTCTAGGACGCTTATTTAGGGAGTTATAGCCATTTTTGTGTTCAACTTTGGACCCTCTTGGACGCTTATTTAAGGAGTTATAGCCATTTTTGTGTTCAACTTTGGACCCTCTAGGACGCATATTTAAGGAGTTATAGCACTTTTTTGTATTTAACTTTGGACCCTCTAGGACGCTTATTTAGGGAGTTATAGCCATTTTTGTGTTCAACTTTGGACCCTCTAGGACGCATATTTAAGGAGTTATAGCCATTTTTGTGTTCAACTTTGGACCCTCTAGGACGCATATTTAAGGATTTATAGCCATTTTTGTGTTCAACTTTGGACCCTCTAGGACGCTTATTTAGGGAGTTATAGCCATTTTTGTGTTCAACTTTGGACCCTCTAGGACGCTTATTTAAGGAGTTATAGCCATTTTTGTGTTCAACTTTGGACCCTCTAGGACGCATATTTAAGGAGTTATAGCACTTTTTTGTGTTTAACTTTGGACCCTCTAGGACGCTTATTTAGGGAGTTATAGCCATTTTTGTGTTGAACTTTGGACCCTCTAGGACGCATATTTAAGGAGTTATAGCCATTTTTGTGTTCAACTTTGGACCCTCTAGGACGCTTATTTAAGGAGTTATAGCCATTTTTGTGTTCAACTTTGGACCCTCTAGGACGCTTATTTAAGGAGTTATAGCCATTTTTGTGTTAAACTTTGGACCCCCTAGGACGCTTATATAAGGAGTTATAGCCATTTTCGTGTTTAACATTGGACCCTATAGGGCGCTTATTTAGGGAGTTATAGCCATTTGTGTTCAACTTTTGACCCTCTAGGACGCTTATTTAAGGAGTTATAGCCATTTTTGTGTTCAACTTTGGACCCTCTAGGACGCTTATTTAAGGAGTTATAGCCATTTTTGTGTTCAACTTTGGACCCTCTAGGACGCTTATTTAGGGAGTTATAGCCATTTTTGTGTTCAACTTTGGACCCTCTAGGACGCTTATTTAAGGAGTTATAGCCATTTTTGTGTTCAACTTTGGACCCTCTAGGACGCTTATTTAAGGAGTTATAGCCATTTTTGTGTTCAACTTTACCCTCTAGGACGCTTATTTAGGGAGTTATAGCCATTTTTGTGTTCAACTTTGGACCCTCTACGACGCTTATTTAAGGAGTTATAGCCATTTTTGTGTTCAACTTTGGACCCTCTAGGACGCTTATTTAAGGAATTATAGCCATTTTTGTGTTCATTTTTGGACCCTCTAGGACGCTTATTTAAGGAGTTATAGCCATTTTTGTGTTCAACTTTGGACCCTCTAGGACGCTTATTTAAGGAGTTATAGCCATTTTTGTGTTTAACTTTGGACCCTCTAGGACGCTTATTTAGGGAGTTATAGCCATTTTTGTGTTTAACTTTGGACCCTCTAGGACGCTTATTTAAGGAGTTATAGCCATTTTTGTGTTCAACTTTGGACCCTCTAGGACGCTTATTTAGGGAGTTATAGCCATTTTTGTGTTCAACTTTGGACCCTCTACGACGCTTATTTAAGGAGTTATAGCCATTTTTGTGTTCAACTTTGGACCCTCTAGGACGCTTATTTACGGAGTTATAGCCATTTTTGTGTTCAACTTTGGACCCTCTAGGACGCTTATTTACGGAGTTATAGCCATTTTTGTGTTCAACTTTGGACCCTCTAGGACGCTTATTTAGGGAGTTATAGCCATTTTTGTGTTCAACTTTGGACCCTCTAGGACGCTTATTTAAGGAGTTATAGCCATTTTTGTGTTCAACTTTTGAACCTCTAGGACGCTTATTTAGGGAGTTATAGCCATTTTTGTGTTCAACTTTGGACCCTCTAGGACGCTTATTTAAGGAGTTATAGCCATTTTTGTGTTCAACTTTGGACCCTCTACGACGCTTATTTAAGGAGTTATAGCCATTTTTGTGTTCAACTTTGGACCCTCTACGACGCTTATTTAAGGAGTTATAGCCATTTTTGTGTTCAACTTTGGACCCTCTAGGACGCTTATTTAAGGAATTATAGCCATTTTTGTGTTCATTTTTGGACCCTCTAGGACGCTTATTTAAGGAGTTATAGCCATTTTTGTGTTCAACTTTGGACCCTCTAGGACGCTTATTTAAGGAGTTATAGCCATTTTTGTGTTTAACTTTGGACCCTCTAGGACGCTTATTTAGGGAGTTATAGCCATTTTTGTGTTTAACTTTGGACCCTCTAGGACGCTTATTTAGGGAGTTATAGCCATTTTTGTGTTCAACTTTGGACCCTCTAGGACGCTTATTTAAAGAGTTATAGGCATTTTTGTGTTCAACTTTGGACCCTCTAGGACGCTTATTTAAGGAATTATAGCCATTTTTGTGTTTAACTTTGGACCCTCTAGGACGCATATTTAAGGAGTTATAGTCATTTTTGTGTTCAACTTTGGACCCTCTAGGACGCTTATTTACGGAGTTATAGCCATTTTTGTGTTCAACTTTGGACCCTCTAGGACGCTTATTTAAGGAGTTATAGCCATTTTTGTGTTCAACTTTGGACCCTCTAGGACGCATATTTAAGGAGTTATAGCCCTTTTTGTGTTCATTTTTGGACCCTCTAGGACGCTTATTTAAGGAGTTATAGCCATTTTTGTGTTCAACTTTGGACCCTCTAGGACGCTTATTTAAGGAGTTATAGCCATTTTTGTGTTTAACTTTGGACCCTCTAGGACGCTTATTTAGGGAGTTATAGCCATTTTTGTGTTTAACTTTGGACCCTCTAGGACGCTTATTTCAGGAGTTATAGCCATTTTTGTGTTCAACTTTGGACCCTCTAGGACGCTTATTTAGGGAGTTATAGCCATTTTTGTGTTCAACTTTGGACCCTCTACGACGCTTATTTAAGGAGTTATAGCCATTTTTGTGTTCAACTTTGGACCTTCTAGGACGCTTATTTAAGGAGTTATAGCCATTTTTGTGTTCAACTTTGCACCCTCTAGGACGCATATTTAAGGAGTTATAGCCATTTTTGTGTTTAACTTTGGACCCTCTAGGACGCTTATTTAAGGAGTTATAGCCATTTTTGTGTTCAACTTTGGACCCCCTAGGACGCTTATTTAAGGAGTTGTAGCCATTTTTGTGTTCAACTTTGGACCCTCTAGGACGCTTATTTAAGGAGTTATAGCCATTTTTGTGTTCAACTTTGGACCCTCTAGGACGCTTATTTAAGGAGTTATAGCCATTTTTGTGTTCAACTTTGGACCCTCTAGGACGCATATTTAAGGAGTTATAGCCCTTTTTGTGTTCATTTTTGGACCCTCTAGGACGCTTATTTAAGGAGTTATAGCCATTTTTGTGTTCAACTTTGGACCCTCTAGGACGCTTATTTAAGGAGTTATAGCCATTTTTGTGTTTAACTTTGGACCCTCTAGGACGCTTATTTAGGGAGTTATAGCCATTTTTGTGTTTAACTTTGGACCCTCTAGGACGCTTATTTAAGGAGTTATAGCCATTTTTGTGTTCAACTTTGGACCCTCTAGGACGCTTATTTAGGGAGTTATAGCCATTTTTGTGTTCAACTTTGGACCCTCTACGACGCTTATTTAAGGAGTTATAGCCATTTTTGTGTTCAACTTTGGACCTTCTAGGACGCTTATTTAAGGAGTTATAGCCATTTTTGTGTTCAACTTTGCACCCTCTAGGACGCATATTTAAGGAGTTATAGCCATTTTTGTGTTTAACTTTGGACCCTCTAGGACGCTTATTTAAGGAGTTATAGCCATTTTTGTGTTCAACTTTGGACCCCCTAGGACGCTTATTTAAGGAGTTGTAGCCATTTTTGTGTTCAACTTTGGACCCTCTAGGACGCTTATTTAAGGAGTTATAGCCATTTTTGTGTTCAACTTTGGACCCTCTAGGACGCTTATTTAAGGAGTTATAGCCATTTTTGTGTTCAACTTCAAGTTTGCAAAAAGGTTCACAATTTAATCTTATTTGGTTTGCCGCTCATCTCTAATTGTTAGCAAAGTTCGAAACTCAACTCTAATTAAATTTGTACTCCAAAAAGTTCACAAATAAACTTTATTTATACTTTCAAGCTACTACAGCATCATACATGAAGTTCATACCTAAATTTAGATGGTAATTCGCAAAGTTCGCAGATCAACTTCAATTGTGATTGGCCATAGCTCTAACGTAGTTTGCAGCTCAACTCTAATAGTAAGCAAAGTTCGCAACTCAACTCTAAGTGGGAGCGTATTATTAGCTTAATGTAGGAGCTTGAAAGTATAAATGCCATTCGTAAACAGTATACATCTTAACCAAGTAGGTATGTTCAACTACTAAAGCAGCTTCATAAGTATGTACATGCGCGGCACACGTCCCATGACCAATGGAAATCACATTCGCATGCAAATACTAATTCCATGTCTATATTCCACTACATACATACAATTTCAAATCTCTTAAAAACTTGTATTCGCATTCGAAACTGAATTTGCTCTCTTCTATATCTACATCGACGATCTTCTACATACAATTGCGAATTCACTAAAAGAATCCCCTTTCATTCCCACAAAATATGATTCGTCCAGACTATACGTATACGTACATAACATATAGCTCTACATAAAAATGCATGCAAATAATTGTTCCATTTCTACTCCCATTCCAACCAATTTCACATCCCCTACAAATATACATACCATAAACAACTGCGTTTGCACTCGTCTTCATCACAAGTTTGGCACTCTTTCTACTTCCCCATGCAAATGTGAATTTACTGAACGATTCCTATTTCATTCCCGCCACAATTGTCACGATCCGCTTTTACGAATACATACATAGTGCATATGTAGCCCTACTCAACATGCGCCAAATGACAAGCCATCCAGAAAAAAAAATTTATTGCTTAATTGCATACTTTTAGCCGCGAATTTACAAAATAATTTCACACTCTACCCTGCACAATTGAGAAAACACGAAAATACGCATGTATACATAACGCAGCTCTACTTAAAAATGCAGTGCCTAAGAAATGTCCAATCCACCATTAATTGGCACCTTTCGTACACCCATACGCAAATCAACTTTCTACAAGGCGTGAATGCCAACAAAAATTCGCAAAAAATATAAATCTAGACCACTTCCGGGCATATATTACCGATTTACAAACACAAAGTCTTCACAACTATTCTATGTTAGTTTGTGTACCTCCCAGATACAAAATCCAATCGTTTCCTATTGGAGGCGAGCTAAACAAAATATTTCAAAAAGATAACAGTAAAAGAGAATTTTAAATATGGCAGAAATGCGTAATATAAGAGCAAATAAACAGAAGTGCTGGATGCGTAAACATGCCGTTTTATTACTACAGTTCTCTTAAGATTTCTCACATACAGTCAAAGAGAACTTCTAATAACTTAAATGGCAATAAAAACGAGATTTCTATTCCGTTTAAATGGCGATTTGTTTTCATTTAGCGAAATAGAAAATGAAAGAGAAAAAATGAAGGCGCAAACATCTAATATCTTACAAAAAAACAACATAAGTTTTGATACAAAATGCAAGAGAATACGAAGAATTAAAAAAAAACTACGATATTATTTAACTAAAAGATACCTACATAATATGAACGAAGAGGATGCAAATTTTTGAGAATAAAAGCACGGAGAGAGTAGTGATAAGAACACACTTCATATGGGATTGTCAAACATTGGCAGTATATATATTGATTTGATAGCTATAGATAATAGATAACATATAGCTCTACATAAAAATGCATGCAAATTCTTGTTCCATTTCTACTCGCATTCCATCCAATTGCACATCCCCTACAACTACACATACCATAAAGAACTGCGTTTGCATTCTTCTACATCGCAAGCTTGGCACTCTTTCTACTTCCCCATGCAAATGTGAATTTACTGAACGATTCCTATTTCATTCCCACCACATTGACACGATCCGAGTATACGAGTATATACATAGTACATATGTAGCCCTACTTAAAAATGCATTGCGCAAGAAATATCCAATCACCATTAATTCGCGCCTTTCGTATACCCATATGCAAATCAACTTTCTACAAGGCGTGAATCCCCAACAAAAATTCCCAAAAAATATAAATCTAAACCACTTCGGCGCAAATACTACCGATTTACTAACCCATAGTCTTCACACCTATTCGATGTGATTGTGTACTTCCCAGATACAAAATCCAATCGTTACCTATTGGAGGCGGAGCTAAACAAAATATTTCAATGAGTTAAAAGTAAAAGAGCATTTAAATATGGAAAAAATGTCTAATATAAGAGCAAATAAACATAAGTGCTGGTTGCGTAAACATGCCGCCTCTCACAGTTCTCTCAAGTACTCTCACAGCCAATCAAAGAGAACTTTTAATAACGAAAATGGCAATAAATAAAAGATTTCTATTCCGTTTAAATGGCGATTTGTTTTCATTTAACGAAATATAATTGAAAGAGAAAAAAGGAAGGCACAAACATTTAATTTCTTACAAAAAAACAAAATAAGTTGTGATGCAAAATGCAAGAGAATACGAAGAATTAAAAAAAAAACTACGATATTATTTAATTTAAAGATACCTAAATAATATGAAAGAAGAGGATGCAAATTTTTGAGAATAAAAGAGAGTAGTGATAAAAACACACTGCATATGGGATTGTCAGACATTGGCAGTATGTAAAGGGTCCGCCATCTAACGTTTTTTTTTTCAACTAGTGTTTATTTCGTGAACGGTAACACTTAGCTCATGTCTGATTTGACAGATAATTAGTTTTATCCTTCCGCTGAGCGAATATGGTTGTGTATACGCTTGATCAACGATGGGAAATATTGCCTGCGATCGACTTAGAGAACATGCCGATTTTGCCAAAAAAATCATCTTTTCAGATGAAACTCATTTTGATCTTGGCGGGTATGTAAGCAAGCAAAATTGTCGCATTTAGGGCACAGAAAACCCGCACGCATACATTGAAAAGCCGATACACCCAAAACGAGTCACTGGTTGGTGCGGATTTTGGTCCAGAGGCATAATTGGGCCATTTTTCTATTTTTTTGGTCGTTACAGTCAATGGCGATCGTTATCGGGCCATGTTGAATGAATTTTTGTTCACAAAAATTGAAGAGGAGGATATTGGCAACATTTAGTTTCAACAGGACGGCGCAACGTGATACACAGCCGAAGCTACACTCGATGTTTTGCGCCCTGTTTTTGAAGATCGCATTATCAGCCGCAGAGTTGATGTCGTTTGGCCACCTCGGAGCTGCGATTTGACACCGTTGGACTGTTATTTGTGGGGTGCCGTAAAAGATAAGTGTTACGCCGACTAGCCAGAGACAATTGACGCTTTAAAGGACAATATTCGTAAAGCCGTTGGTGAAATACAGCTGCACACAATCGATAATGTGCTTAAAAATTGGACCGATCGTGTAGGCTACTACATGGCCAGCCGAGGCAGCCATTTGAATGAAATTATTTTCCATTATTAACCGGAAGGACAAGACTAATTATCTGTCAAAACAGACATGAGCTATGTGTTACCATTCACAAAATAAAGGATAGTTGAAAAAAAACGTTAGATGGCGGACCCTTTATATTGATATGATTTGATTTGAGACCTGGGTTAACCGGGATGGATTTATTGTAGCTAATTACATGCACAAAGCACACTTAAATACTAGGCTTAAAACTAACAAATTTGACTTAAAGGTACATATACTTAATACTATATACATATACTAAATATACTTTGTTGATCGGGGCTGGAGGCAAAGGTAGACCAAAGGGAGTTCACAATTTAACTGTGCTTATATTTTCAAATTCCTATAACACCATGCATGAAGCTGATACTAAGCTCCGACTTAGAGTTGAGTTGCGAACCGTAGTTTGCAATAAAGTTCACAATTTAATCTTATTTAGTTTGCAGCTCAACTCTAATTGTTAGCAAAGTTCGCAACCCAACTCTAGTTTAATTTGTACTCCAAAAAGTTCACAATTTAACTTTATTTATACTTTCAAGCTACTACAGCATCATACATGAAGTTGATACCTAAATTTAGATGGTAATTCGCAAAGTTCGCAGCTCAACTTCAATTGTGATTGGATTTAGCTCTAGCGTAGTTTGCAGCTCAACTCTAATAGTTAGCAAAGTTCGCAACTCAACTCTAAGTCGGAGCGTAGTATTAGCTTAATGTAGGAGCTTGAAAGTATAAATGCCATGCGTAAACAGTCTACTTCTTAACCAAGTAGGTATGTTCAACTACTAAAGCAGCTTCATAAATATGTCAGCATCCCGTTGAAATGACACATTCTATCCAAATGGACCACTTTCAATTTTCCTCGATCCCCACGCTGGATCCGGTAGACAACGTCATTAATGCGGGTTATCACCTTGTATGGATCTTCCCAGTCCTGTTGCAATTTTGGTGATTTGCCTTTCTTACGCTGAGGATTATACAGCCAAACCAGATCTCCTTCGTTGAAACCGGAAGATTTCGCCTTGATATCGTACCTAGTTTTCATGCGGCTGCTTGCTAGCTTCATCTTTTCTCTGGTGTCTTCATGCAATTTACGAATCCTGCTGCGTAAGTCATTCACGTACTCGTTCACCTCTTTGGGCTCCATCGGTGGGGATCCGAATTTTGCTTCACTTGGCAACCAAATTGTTTGACCAAATAAGATCTCGGATGGTGTGTGCCCTGTTGAGCTATGGACCGCGTTTCGGTACGCCATTAAGAAGAGGGGTATGTGTCGATCCCAATCCCGTTGGCAGTTGCTGACAACCTTAGATAGATGCTCATTCAAGGTCCGATTGAATCGCTCGACCATTCCATCAGATTGAGGTTGTAGTGGCGTTGTCCTTGTCTTTTTTATCCCCAAATATTGGCATATTTCCTGGAAGACTTTTGATTCATTGGGACCCCAAATCTGCTCACCCAGTTGTTGACTATCTGTTCGGCTACGGTCTTAGCCTCTTGATTTGGGATGGCAAACACTTCCGGCCACTTACTGAAGTAATCCATGACTACGAGGGTATATCGGTTTCCATTAAAGGTTTCGGGAAACGGCCCAGCGATGTCGATGGCTATTCGTTCGAAAGGTGCTCCGACATTGTATTGTTGCATTTGTCCATGTGGCTTTACTTTTGGACCCTTGGTAGCCGCACATCTTATGCACTTTTTACACCAATTCTCGACATCTTGTTTAGCGCTTAGCCAATAGAAACGTTCCCTTACCTTTTCCAACGTCTTGTTTATTCCCAGATGGCCTCCTGAGATTCCGTCATGTATTTCATGGAGGACTTGGTTGACTCTGGACCGTGGCACAATTAGCTGCATACGAGATGTTGTCCCATCTGCACTTTCCCATTTTCTTTTCAGCAATCCATCTTGCACAAAAAGCGAGTCCCACTGTGCCCAGTATGCCTTCAGAGTTTGGCTCCGATCTGATATCTGCTGCCAGCTTGGTCTTTCCTCGTGTTCCTTCCAGGCCAATATTGGTTCGATGTCATTGTCTGCCTGTTGGGAGGAACGGATTTCGTCTATACTCCAACCCTCTATTGGCTCAGTCCTGATCATTTGGATAGTTGCCTGTTCTTTTGCTTCTTTACGATTGCAGTGTTCGCATTTTACTCCGCACGGTCGACGAGAGAGAGCATCAGCATTTGAGTGGAGTGTTCCCTTGCGGTGTTGCACTTCAAAGTCGTAGCCCTGCAACTGCTCGATCCATCTTGCAACTTGGCCTTCAGGGTTCTTAAATTGGAGTAGCCATTTCAGAGCTGCGTGGTCTGTCCGGAGAATGAACTTTTGTCCGTAGAGGTACTTATGGAAATGCTTCGTAGCCAGAATTAAAGCCAGAAGCTCGCGCCGGGTTACACAGTAGTTCCGTTCAGGTCTGAAGAGTACTTTGCTGTAATATGCGACCACTTTCTCTTGACCGTCATGAACTTGGGAGATCACAGCTCCGACCCCAACATTGCTAGCGTCTGCGTCCACGATGAACATTTTTCCGGGCGTGGGGTAACCCAAGATGGGGGCATTGCACAGCTGTCGCTTCAGTTCTTGAAATGCTTTTTCGCATTATCCAGACCACCTGAACTGTCGGCCTTTTTCCGTAAGTTGATGCAGGCTCTTTGCAATGCCAGCAAAATCCTTTACGAACCTTCTGTAATACGTGGCGAGGCCCAAGAAGCTTCTCAGTTGCTGCTTATCTTTTGGAGAAGGCCAACTTTTCACGGCTTCGATTTTGTCAGGATCCGTTCTTACTCCTTCCGCTGATATAATGTGACCCAGATATTTTACTTCCGGAGGAAACAAGGCACACTTTTCTGGGTTGAGCTTTAAATGAGCACTTCGTAGCCTCTCAACCACTTCTTTTAGATTTTCGCGGTGCTCCTCGGACGTCTTACCTATGACGATAACGTCGTCCAAATATACTAGGCAGGTTTTCCAGGTGAGTCCTTGCAATGTTGCGTTGCACAGTCCAAACGGCATCACTGCAAACTGCCAAAGACCGCTTCCTGTAGTGAAGGCAGTTTTCTCACGATCCGCACGATTTATCTCTACCTGCCAGTAACCGCTCTTCAAGTCAAGTGTTGAAAACCATTTCGCTCCAGAAAGCATATCCAAAGTGTCATCGATTCTCGGAAGTGGGTAGATGTCCTTTTTAGTGACATCATTGAGACGTCGGTAGTCTACACAAAATCTCGTGCTGCCATCTTTCTTCTTCACGAAGACCACTGGAGATGCCCACGGACTTTGCGATTCTTCAATAACTCCCTCAGCTTTCATCTTCGACATCATTTCGGCAACTTCTGTTTGCTTTGCCAATGGAAGACGCCTTGCAGGTTGACGGATTGGTCGAGCGTCTCCGGTGTCAATATGGTGTTGAACAATATGCGTACGTCCATATTCTCCGTCTTGTGTAGCAAATATATCAGCGTACTCACCGATTAGTTTTTCTGCCAGGATTAGCTGATCTTCGTCCAGATTACAGAGGCTGAGAATTTTGTTCTTGATTTTTATGCTCTGAACTGTTGCGACCGGTTTTGCACCCTTTTTTTCCGTTCTTTCTCCCCCTTTTTCACCTTTACACTGAATGTCTTTGGATTTAGAATCCTTACAGGGACCATGTTGTTCTTTGGCTCCACTAAGGTCTTTCCCACCATGAAGTCTCTTTTCTGGCTCCATCAAATAGAATCGGTGGCTACCAGGACCACCTTCCACTTTTGCCCACAAAATTGCTTCTGACGAAGGCTCTAGACTCTGATTGCTGCAGATGACGACATTTGAGACTGAGGTATTGGCGTTTCCGTATATCATTGGTATCTCCATGTTTCCGTATTTCAGGGTTTGTGCCCCCAAGTCGACTACAAGTCCATGTTCTCTCATGAAGTCCGTACCAATGATGCACTCGTCACATATGTTAGCTACCAGAAACGCGTGAGTGAATGTTATTCCGGCCAATTGGATTTTTATGCGAACTTCACCATATACCTTAATCGTTGCTCCTGTAGCTGTTCGCAAGCTGCAGCTGCTAGTGTTATGCAGCCAAGACTTCTGCACAAGATTCCTCCTGATGATTGAGGCCGTGTCTACTGTTGCCATCCATTTTTCTTTTCCACTGACTACTTCTACTAGAAGGCTTTCGTTGCATCGTTTTGCCAGCGAGACTTGGATGATGGTCCTGGGGCCGTCGACTCCTGCTACCAACTTCTGCCCCGCGAAGTTGGTGCTTAAGCATTTCCCGACTGATGGCTTCGGGAAGGTTGACCGGCTTCTTGACAGCTGTTTCTACTGGTTTCTTCCTCTATTGGCTTGCCACCACAGTGAGGGCAGACTTTCCGTCGCACCGGTTCTTTACACTGCCTTTGAAGGTGTCCTATTTTATTGCAATGCCAGCAGCGCATTATTCGTCTATCCCGTCGAGTATCTCGTTCCTCGGCACTAATTCTTGTGCAGGAGCATTCGACAGATGCTACTTCCCTGACGAAATGTGTTCCCCTGGAAGCCTGATTGGCTGCTTCCATCGCCAGAGCGAAGGCAAGTGCTTCAGCAAGGGTTCTTTTCCCGGCCATCCTTACTGCTGACTGTAGCTTCGAATCTGCAATTCCGCTGATAAATGCATCTTTTGCCATTTCGTCGACAATTTCCTGTCCTGCGGTGGGGTATGACAAATGTGCCAGTCTACTCACGTCTGCTTGGAGCTGCTGCAGTGTTTCTCCTCGTTGCTGCGTTCGGCTTTGCAATTGGACCTTGTAGACCTCCTGCATGTGGCTATCCCCAAACCGTTTCTCGATAGCCTGTACTAAAGTCACATAATCTTTATGCTTTTCGATGTCTACTGTTTGCAACAATTCTGCTGCAGGACCGTGCAAGGCCATTGTTAGGGCAAAGCACTTTTCCTCATTGTCCCAGTCGTTTGCACAGGCAGCCATTTCAAACTGCTTCTTATAAGTAGACCATGAGGTCTGGCCATCGAATGAGGGAGGCTTCAACTCTTTTCTCCTTGGACCGCTTAAAGAACATTCTCGCAGTTTCTGTTTTCGCACTGTGTCGAGCTCTTTTGCTAGTTGCTGAACTTTGCTGTCCATTTCTTCGAATTTTTCGCCAACATTCTTCTCTATTGTATCAAATTTGTCATCAACGTTCTTCTCTATTCTTTCAAATTTGTCATAGATTTCTTCGAATTTTTGCTGGAGAGTGTTATTTTGTTCTTCAAGTTTTTGTTCTATACTATTCTTTTGTTCATCCAACTTTTGTTCGAGACTATTCTTTTGTTCATCCAGCTTTTGCTCGAGACTATTCTTTTGTTCTTCCAGATTATTCTTTTATTCATCCATTTTCTGTTGAAGACCGTCCAAATTTTTCTTCTGTTCGTCCATTTTTAACAAGAGGAGTTGCATCATCGCAGACATGTCACTGCCGGTACTTGTCTGTTCATCCTCGTCAACATCAAAGGAATATGCATCAGGATCATGACCCTCGTTGTTCAAAGCCTCCTGAAGTCTGAGCACCAGGTCACTTTTTCCTCCACTGGCGCTGAGGCTTCTCTTGTTCAACTCGGATTTGAGTTGGACGAGGGTCAACTGCAATAGTTTTCGACCCATTCTAGCTTTTTCAAATAGTCAGAAAAGACTTTTTTTTTTTTTTTTACACACAATAAGTCCTATCCCACTTCTGACACCATGTATAATGTTTGCGTAGGTACAAATAATAGAACTTATTCTTTTCAATACAAATCCTTTTATTCAGTACAGTTACAATTCACTATTTAATTCTTTCTCTCAGTACAATCCAATTTCTCAACCACTTATACTTTTCTTATCTTTTACTTAAACCACTTAATCACTTCTCCTAATTAACACTTCAAATGACACTTTAGAACTGATTTGCATACCTTGGGGATGCTGGTATTTATACTCGAATGATATACTTCGAGAACAATCCTCGCCATCCAGCGTCCCATACAATTTCCAATTTGCTAGAAAATTCGATTCCACTCTCCAGTCGAGACTTTGTTATTCCAGTATCGACATTTTCTGCTAGATGTCGCTGCTCACATTTATGTGGTTATCACAATACCATAAAGAACTGCGTTTGCACTCGTCTTCATCACAAGTTTGGCACATTTGCACCATGCAAATGTGAATTTACTGAACGATTCCTATTTCATTCCCACCACAATTGTCACGATCCGCTTTTACGAATACATACATAGTACATATGTAGCCCTACTCAAAAATGCGCCAAATAACAAGCCATCCAGAAGACGAAAAAACTAATGCATAATTGCATACTTTTACCTGCGAATTTACAAAATAATTTCACATTCTTCCCTGCACAATTGAGAAAACACGACTATACGAATGCATACATAACGCAGCTCTACTTAAAATGCAGTACGAAAAAAATATCCAAAACACCATTAATTAGCGCCTTTCGTGTACCCATACGCAAATCAACTTTCTACAAGGCGTGAATCCCCAACAAAAATTCGCAAAAAATATAAATCTAGACCGCTTCCGTGCATATATTACCGATTTACTAACACAAAGTCTTCACAACTATTCTATGTTAGTTTGTGTACCTCCCAGATACAAAATCCAATCGTTTCCTATTGGAGGCGAGCTAAACAAAATATTTCAAAAAGATAACAGTAAAAGAGAATTTTAAATATGGAAGAAATGCGTAATATAAGAGCAAATAAACAGAAGTGCTGAATGCGTGATCATTCCGCTTTATTACTACAGTTCTCTTAAAAATTCTCACAACAGTTCAAAAAGAACATTTAATAACGAAAATGGCAATAAAAAATAAATTTCTATTCCGTTTAAATGGCTATTTGTTTTCATTTAACGAAATATAAAATGAAAGAGAAAAATTGAAGGCACAAACAATTAATTTTTTTACATAAAAACAATATAAGTTGTGATACAAAATGTACAAATGGCAATAGAAAAGAAATTTCTATTCCGTTTAAATGGCGATTTGTTTTCATTTAACGAAATATAAATGAAAGTGAAAAATTGAAGGCACAAACATTTAATTTCATAGAAAAAAACAACAGAATACGAAGAATTAAAAAAAAACTACGATATTACTTAACTTAAAGATACCTACATAATAGGAAAGAAGAGATGCAAATTTTTGAGAGTAAAAGCACGGAGAGAGTAGTGATAAAAACACATTGCATATGGGATTGTCAGACATTGGCAGTATATATATTGATTTGATTTGATTTGAGGCATGGGTTAATCCGGATGGATTTATTGTAGCTAATTACATGCACAAAGCACACTTAAATACTAGGCTTAAAAATAACAAATTTGACATAAGGGTACATATACTTAATACTATATACATATACTAAATATATTTTGTTGATCGGGGCTAGAGGCAAAGGTAGACCAAAGCTCCTCTAACAGCATGCATAAAGCTGATACTAAGCTCCGACTTAGAGTTGAGTTGCGAACCGTAGTTTGCAATAAAGTTCACAATTTAATGTTATTTAGCTTGCAGCGCAACTCTAATTGTTTGCAAAGTTCGCAACTCAACTCTAATTCAATTTGCACTCCAAAAAGGTCACAATTTAACTTTATTTATACTTTCAAGCTCCAACAGCATCATGTGATTGGACTTAGCTCTAGCGTGGTTTGCAGCTCAACTTCAATTGTGATTGGACTTAGCTCTAGCGTAGTTTGCAGCTCAACTCTAGTACCATGCGTAAACAGTCTACTCTTAACCAAGTAGGTATGTTCAACTTCATAAATATGTACATGCGCGGCATACATCCCATGTAAAATGGAAATCGCTTTCGCATGCAAATACTTATTCCATGGCTAGATACCACTACATACATACAATTTCAGATCTCCTAAAAACATATATTCCCATTCCAAACTGCATTTGCTCTCTTCTATATCGAATTCGTCGTACTTCATCTACATACACGATTATCTACATACGAGTAGAATTGCGTATTTACTAAAAGATTCCCCTATGATTCCCACAAAATATGATTCATTTAGAATATAAGTATACGTACATATAATGCATGCAAATTCTTGTTCCATTTCTACTCCCATTCCATCCAATTGCACATCCCCTACAATTATACATACCATTAAAACTGCGTTTGCACTCTTCTACATTACAAGCTTAGGACTCTTTCTACTTCCCCATGCAAATGTGAATTTACTGAACGATTCCTATTTCATTCCCCCCACAATTAAATCGAACCTTGTCAACGAATATATATACGTACGTAACATATGCCTCTACATAAAAATTCTTGTTCCATTTCTACTCCCATTCCATTCAATTGCACCTCCACTACAACTATACATACCATAAAGAACTACGTTTGCACTCTTCTACATCACAAGCTTGGCACTCTTTCTATTTCCTCATGCAAATGTGAATTTACTGAACGATTCCTATTTCATTCAAACCACAATTGACTCGATCCGAGTATACGAATATATATACGTACGTAACATACTCGTATTGCTCTACATAAAAATGCATGCAAATTCTTGTTCCATTTCTTCCCCAATTCCATCCAATTGCACATCCCCTACAACTATACAAACCGTAAAGAACTGCGTTTGCACTCTTCTACATCAAAAGCTTGGCACTCTTTCAACTTCCCCATGCAAATGTGAATTTACTGAAAGATTCCTATTTCATTCCTTCCACAATTGACACGATCAGAGTATACGAAGATATACATAATACATATGTAGACCTACTTAAAAATGTACTGCCGAAGAAATATCCAATACACCATTAATTCGAGCCTTTCGTATACACATACGCAAATCAACTTTCTACAAAGCGTGAATCCCCAACAAAAATTCACAAAAAATATAAATCTAGACCACTTTCGGGGAAATACTACCGATTTACTAACCCAAAGTCTTCTACAAAATCCAATCGTTGCCTAATGGAGGCGGAGCTAAACAAAATAATACAATGAGATAACAGTAAAAGAGAATTTTAAATATGGAAGAACTGCCTAATATAAGAGCAAATAAACATAAGTGCTGGATGCGTAAACATGCCGCCTTATTACAGTTCTCTTAAGAAATCACACAGACAATCAAAGAGAAGTTTTAATAACGAAAATGGCAATATAAAAGAGATTTCTATACCGTTTAAATGGCGATTTGTTTTCATTTAACGAAATATAAAATGAAAGAGAAAAAATGAAGGCACAAACATTTAATTTCTTACAAAAAAACAACATAAGTTGTGAAACAAAATGCAAGAGAATACGAAGAATTAAAAAAATACTACGATATTATTTAACTTAAAGATACCTCCATAATATGAAAGAAGAGGACGCAAATTTTTGAGAATAAAAGCACGGAGAGAGACTAGTGATAAAAACACACTGCCTATGGGATTGTCAGACTACGGCAGTATATATGTATATTGATTTGATTTGATTTGAGGCCTGGGTTAACCCGGATGGATTTATTGTAGCTAATTACATGCACAAAGCACACTTAAATACTAGGCTTACAACTAACAAATTAGACTTAAAGGTACATATACTTAATACTATATACATATACTAAATATACTTTGTTGATCGGGGCTAGAGGCAAAGGTAGACCAAAGGAAGTTCACAATTTAACTTTGCTTATATTTGCAAGCTCCTACAACAGCATGCATGAAGCTGATACTAAGCTCCGACTTAAAGTTGAGTTGCGAGCCGTAGTTTGCAAAAAAGTTCACAATTTAATCTTATTTAGTATGCAGCTAAGCTCTAGTTGTTAGCAAAGATCGCAACTCAACTCTAAGTCGGAGTGTAGTATTAGCTTAATGTAGGAGTTTGAAAGTATAAACAACATGCGTAAACAGTCTACTTCTTAACCAAGTAGGTATGTTCAACTACAAAAGCAGCTTCATCAATATGTACATGCGCGGCACACATCCCATGTACAATGGAAATCGCATTCGCATGCAAATACTTATTCCATGGCTATATACCACTACATACACATATACTAAATACACTTTCTTGATTGGGTCTAGAGGCAAAGGTAGACCAAAGGGAGTTCACAATTTAACTTTGCTAATATTTTCAAGCTCCTATAACGGCATGCATGAAGCTGATACTAAGCTCCTACTCAGAGTTGAGTTGCGGACCGTAGTTTGCAAAAAAGTTCACAATTTAATCTTATTTGGTTTGCAGCTCAACTCTAATTGTTAGCAAAGTTCGAATCTCAACTCTAATTCAATTTGTACTCCAAAAAATTCATAATTTAATTTTATTTATACCTTCAAGTTACTACAGCATCATACATGAAGTTGATACCTAAATTTAGATATTAATTCGCAAAGTTCGCAGCTCAACTTCAATTGTGATTGGACTTAGCTCTAGCGTAGTTTGCAGCTCACCTCTAATAGTTAGCAAAGTTCGCAACTCAACACTAAGTCGGAGCGTAGTATTAGCTTAATGTAGGAGCTTGAGGTATAAATACCATCCGTAAACAGTCTACTTCTTAACCAAGTAGGTATGTTCAACTACTAAAGCAGCTTCATAAATATGTACATGCGCGGCACACATCCCATGTCCAATGGAAATCGCATTCGCATGCAAATACTTTTTCCATGGCTATCTACCACTACGTACATACAATTTCAGAACACCAAAAAAAATGTATTCCCATTCCAAACTGCATTTGCTCTCTTCTATATCTACATACACGATACTCTACATGCAATTGCGAATTTACTAAAAGATTCTCCTTTCATTCCCACAAAATATTTATAATTCGTTCAGACTATACGTATACGTACATAACATATAGCTCTACATAAAAATGCATGCGAATTCTTGTTCCATTTCTACTCCCATTCCAACCAATTGCACATCCCCTACAAATATATATACCATAAAGAACTGCGTTTGCACTCGTCTTCATCACAAGCTTGGTACTCTTTCTACTTCCCCATGCAAATGTGAATTTACTGAACGATTCCTATTTCATTCCCACCACAATTGTCACGATCCGCTTTTACGAATACATACATAGTACATATGACGCCCTACTCGAAAATGCGCCAAATAACAAGCCATCCAAAAAAAAAAAATTTATTGCATAATTGCATACTTTTAGCAGCGAAATTACAAAATAATTTCACATTCTTCCCTGCACAATTGAGAAAACACGACAATATGCATGCATACATAACGCAGCTCTACTTAAAAATCCATTACACTATTAATCTGAAAACTTTAGAACGACTGATTGATATCCATATTCGAGCTAAAGTTGATCCAAGACTTCTGTCTACGGCTCAACATGCCTACTGTAAAGGAAAGTCGGTGGAAACAGCTTTGCACTCTCTGACTAGCCACATCCAACGATCCCTACAATATAAGGAGTACACAATGGTTGCTTTCCTAGACATAGAGGGCGCCTTTAACAACGTCAACACATCCGCAATCACGACTGCGCTGTCAACTTTGCAGGTAGACGGCTCACTTGGGGAGCTGATTAATCTAATGCTAACAAGCAGGATAATCAACTCCAAACTGGGTGAGACTTCTGCTAAAAGATATGTCAGTAGGGGTACGCCGCAAGGCGGTATCCTCTCTCCCCTTCTCTGGAACTTAGTAGTTAACGAACTACTGATATACCTGGAAGCGGGTGGTAGCAGAGTGATTGCCTATGCGGATGACGTTGCCATAGCCGTCTCAGGAAAACATCTAAATACCATTAAAGAACTCCTCCAAGTAAATCATAACAGATTAACCTGCTGGGCAGATCGCTGTGGATTGGGAATAAACCCCCATAAAACTGATCTTGTCCTCTTTTCTAGGAAATATAAAATTCCAATCATATACCCTCCTTCAATAAACGTACCAGTTTAGCTTTCTCCGATACAGCAAAATATCTGGGTTTCATTTTTGACAGGAAACTAAACTGGAAACCTAACATTCAAGAAAGAGCCAATAAAGCTACAATAGCTTTATTCTCTTGCAAGAAAGCCATTGGGAACAAATGGGGCCTTCAACCTCGCATAACCCACTGGCTATACATCTCGGTCATAAGACCGATACTTGCTTACGGGGTGGTTGTCTGGTGGACGGCCTTGGAAAATGAAGTCAACCGCATTAAATTAAGCAGAGTCCAAAGAACAGCATGTCTATGCACAAGCGGAGCCTTGCGGTCTACCCCCTCTGCGGCATTAGATATTCTGCTTCACTTGACACCCCTCGACATTTTTAGCAAGCAAGTAGCTGCGACTGCAGCTATTCGCCTTAAAGCGACTAAACAGTGGACAAATAATTCATTTGGCCACGCCAACATTCTTAATACATTAGGAATCCTCACAGAGAACACCGATTACACCATACTTGAACTTTGGTTTGACAAAAACTTCCATGTAAGCTTCCCCTCTAGATCATTCTGGGAGGAGGATGCTTTCATCGAGGACAAGTCAATCCATCTCATCTACACAGATGGATCTAAAACCGACAGCGGAGTTGGTGCCGGTGTTTTCTCAGATAAGCTAAATCTAAGCCTCTCTTTCCGCCTTCCAAATCACTGTAGCGTGTTCCAGGCGGAAATTTTGGCGATTAAAGAAGCTCTGTCCTGGCTGAAGAAAAACGTGATATCTACAAAGGATATCCGCATATTTTCGGATAGTCAGGCCGCCATCAAGTCCCTGGACTCGGTCTCATTGTGTTCTAAAACTGCCCTTGAATGCCGATCATCTCTCATGGAGATGGCAGAGCAGTTCAACATTCACCTCTGTTGGGTGCCGGGCCACAGAGACATTCCAGGGAACTGCAGAGCCGATGAACTCGCCAAAATTGGAACCACTCTACCTATCCTACCGGACAAAGGTAGTATAGGTATACCAATCGCTACGTGCAAACTAACACTAAAGCTAGATGCCAATAAAAGAACGGACCTTAGGTGGACTGCTGGACAAACATGTCTAGCGACCAAACAGATCTGGCCAAGGCTGGATCTGAGTCGATCTAAGTGTCTGATCCTTTTAGATAGGAAACATCTCAGCGCCATAATAGGTGTCATTACCGGACACTGCCTCATAGGCAAGTACGCAAGAAGGCTTGGCGCTTTTACTAACGATTTCTGTAGAAGCTGCATGGACGAGGAAGAGGAGGAGACAATCCCCCACCTTCTCTGCACATGCCCAGCTCTCTCCCAGAGAAGGAAGTTTCATCTAGGAGCTTTCTTCTACAACGACCTAAACGATCTAGAAAAAATAGACGTTAACAGTCTCCTACGCTTTATTATAAGCTCAAACTGGTTCCAGTAGTAAGAAGATCATAGATCCACGTGGCATCACAATGGGCCAATAGGCCTAAGTGGGTTGGTATTTCCAACAGCCACTCTTACCTAACCTAACCTAACCTAAAGGTATATATACTTAATACTATATACGTATCCTAAATATACTTTGCTGATCGGGGCTAGAGGCAAAGGTAGACCAAAGGGAGTTTACAATTTAACTTTGCTTATATTTTCAAGCTCCTATAACAGCATGCATGAAGCTGATACTAAGCTCCGACTTAGAGTTGAGTTGGAAACCGTAGTTTGCAATAAAGTTCACAATTTAATCTTATTTAGTTTGCAGCTCAACTCTAATTGTTAACAAAGTTCGCAACTCAACTCTAGTTCAATTTGTACTCCAAAAAGTTCACAATTTAACTTTATTTATACTTTCAAGCTCCTACAGCATCATGTGATTGGACTTAGCTCTAGCGTAGTTTGCAGCTCAACTCTAATAGTTAGCAAAGTTCGCAACTCAACTCTAAGTTGGAGCGTAGTATTAGCTTAGTGTAGGAGCTTGAAAGTATAAATACCATGCGTAAACAGTCTACTTCTTAACCAAATAGGTATGTTCAACTACAAAAGCAGCTTCATAAATATGTACGAGGGGCGTTCAACATATTCTCGGTATCGGGGTGAAGCTGTGGTTGTATATATAAATTGACTTATTTATCAAGTAATACTATTATTTTAGTGCATTCATGTAAAATTTCATATAAATGTGATTATTAATTCGCGTTTTATCTCTACTTAAACAGAATCATAATGGCAACTGAGACGATGATGGTGAAAATTGAGCATCGCGCTGTAATTAAATTTCTCACTAAGCAAGGATAAAAGTCAAAAAACTATTCATGAAGAGATGATGGCTGTTTACCAGGGTTCCGCACCTTCATTATCAACTGTGCAAAAGTGGTCAAGTGAGTTCAAGAGAGGCAGAGAGAGCATTGAAGACGACCCCCGCTCCGGCGCCCCGGCTACTGCTTGTACGGGAGAAAGCATCAAAGAAGTCGAAAAACTTGTTCTTGAGGATGCCCGAATAAAGGTGAAAATGATGGCAGAGATCACCAAGCTTTTAATTGGTACCATTCATACCATTCTTCATGACCATCTTAACCTTTCAAAGGTCAGTGCAAGGTGGGTGCCACGAATGCTCACAGCGCCTCAGAAAAAAGTGAGAATCGCATGCTGTAGAGAGCTTTTGGAGATGTGTAGTGAGAACGCGGACGGTGTTATGGAACGAATTGTTACTGGGGACGAAACATGGGTCCACCACTATGACCCTGAAAGTAAACAAGAGTCCATGCAGTGTCATAAAAAAGGAACAGACCCCCCGAAGAAGTTCAAAGTCACTCCGTCTGCCGGGAAGTTCATGGCCACAGTTTTTTGGGAGTCAACGGGAATCTTGCTCATTGAGTACAAAAAACAAGGTGAAACCATCAACTCCACATCCTACGCTTCCACTTTGCATAATTTGCGGGAAGAAATTAAAAAGAAAAGACGGAGTAAACTCGCAGCGGGTGTGTTGCTTCTTCATGACAACGCTCCTGTTCATACGGCACGAGTTTCCAAGGGTGCTGCGCGAGATATTGGTTTCGAAGAAATCCAACACCCACCCTATAGTCCAGACCTTGCCCCTAGTGATTATTTCCTGTTTCCGGATTTGAAAAAATGTCTTCGTGGTAAAAGAAATTTATTTTTTTGAGGGTTTAAAAAAGCTTATCTCAAGATGTAACAATTGCATTGATGTTAGGGGAGATTATATTGAAAAATAAAAACAATTTAAATTGAATTCGCATTTTCCTTCACATCAATACCGAGAATATATTGAACGCCCCTCGTACATGCGCAGCACACATCCCATCTCCAATGGAAATCGCATTCGCATGCAAATACTTATTCCATGGCTATATACCACTCCATAGATACAATTTCAGATCTCCTAAAAACATGTATTCCCATTCCAAACTGCATTTGCTCTCTTCTATATCTACATACACGATCATCTACATACAATTGCGAATTTACTAATAGATTCCCCTTTCATTCCCACAAAATATGATTCGATCAGGCTATACGTATACGTACATAACAAATAGCTCTACATAAAAATGCATGCAAATTCTTGTTCCATTTCTACTCACATTCCATCCATTTGCACATCCCCTACAAATATACACAGAACTGCGTCTGCACTCTTCTTCATCACAAGCTTGGCACTCTTTCTACTTCCCCATGCAAATGTGAGTTTACTGAACGATTCCTATTTCATTCCCACCCCATTGACACGATCCGCTTATACGAATCCATACATAGTACATATGTAGCCCTACTCAAAAATGCGCCAAATAACAAACCATCCAGAAGACGAAAAAACTAAATGCATAATTGCACACTTTTAGCTGCGAATTTACAAAATAATTTCACCTTCTTCCCTGCACAATTGAGAAAACACGACTATACGCATACATACATAACGCAGCTCTACTTAAAAATGCAGTGCGCTTCAAATATCCAATCCACCATTAATTGGCGCCTTTCGTGTACCCATACGCAAATCAACTTTCTACAAGGCGTGAATCCCTAACAAAAATTCGCAAAAAATATAAATCTAGACCACTTCCGGGCAAATACTACCTATTTCTTAACGCAAAGTCTTCAAAACTATTCAATGTGTGTTTGTGTACTTCCCAGATTCAAAATCCAATCGTTACCTATTGGAAGCGGAGCTAAACAAAATAATTCAATGAGATAACAGTAAGAGAGAATTTTAAATATGGAAGAAATGACTAATATAAGAGCAAATAAACAGAAGTGGTGAATGCGTGACCCTGCCGCTTTATTACTACAGTTCTCTTAACAATTCTCACAACGATTCAAAGAGAACATTTAATAACGAAAATGGCAATAAAAAATAGATTTCTATTCCGTTTAAATGGCTATTTGTTTTCATTTAACGAAATATAAAATGAAAGTGAAAAAATTAAGGCGCAAACAATTAATTTTTTTTACAAAAAAATAACATAAGTTGTGATACAAAGTGCAAGAGAGTACGAAGAATTAAAAAAAACTACGATATTATTTAACTTAAAGATACCTACATAATATGAAAGGAAAGGATGCACATTTTTGAGAATAAAAGCACAGAGAGAGTAGTGATAAAAACACACTGCATATAGGATTGTCAGACATTGTCAGTATATATATTGATTTGATTTGTTTTGTGGCCTGGGTTAACCCGGATGGATTTATTGTAGCTAATTACATGCACAAAGCACACTTAAAACTAACAAATTTGACTTACAGGTACATATACTTAATACTATATACGTATCCTAAATATACTTTGTTGATCGGGGCTAGAGGCAAAGGTAGATCCAAGTGAGTTCACAATTTAACTTTGCTTATATTTTCCAGCTCCTATAACAGCATGCATGAAGCTGATACTAAGCTCCGACTTAGAGTTGAGTTGCGAACCGTAGTTTTTTCACAATTTAATCTTATTTGGTTTGCAGCTCAACTCTAATTGTTAGCAAAGTTCGAAACTCAACTCTAAGTCGGAGCGTAGTATTAGCTTAATGTAGGAGCTTGAAAGTATAAATACCATGCGTAAACAGTCTACTTTTTAACCAAGTAGGTATGTTCAACTATTAAAGCAGCTTCATAAATACTACTTCTTAACCAAGCAGCTTCATAAATATGCACATGCACGGCACACGTCCCATGTCCAATGGTGATCGCATTCGCATGCAAATACTTATTCCATGGCTATCTACCACTACGTACATACAATTTCTGATCTCCTAAAAACATGTATTCCCATTCCAAACTGCATTTGCTCTCTTCTATATCTACATACACGATCATCTACATACAATTGCGAATTTACGAAAAGATTCCCCTTTCATTCCCACAAAATATAATTTGATCAGACTATACGTATATGTACATAACATAAAGCTCTGCATAAAAATGCATGCAAATTCTTGTTCCATTTCTACTCCCATTCCACCCAATTGCACATCCCCTACAACTATACATACCATAAAGAACTGCTTTTGCACTCTTCTACATCACAAGCTTAGTACTCTTTCTACTTCCCCATGCAAATGTGAGTTTACTGAACGTTTCCTATTTCATTCCCACCCCATTGACACGATCCGCTTATACGAATCCATACATAGTACATATGTAGCCCTACTCAAAAATGCGCCAAATAACAAGCCATCCTGAAGACGAAAAACTAAATGCATAATTGCATACTTTTAGCTGCGAATTTACAAAATAATTTCACATTATTCCCTGCACAATTGAGAAAACAAGACTATACGCATGCATACATAACGCAGCTCTACTTAAAATTGCAATGCGCAAGAAATTTCCAATACACCATTAATTGGCGCCTTTCGTATACACATACGCAAATCAGCTTTCTACAAAGCGTGAATCCCCAACAAAAATTGACAAAAAATATAAATCTAGCCCACTTTCGGGGAAATACTACCGATTTTCTAAACAAAGTCCTCACAACTATTCGATGTGTGTTTGTGTACTTCCCAGATGCAAAATCCAATCGGTACCTATTGGAGGCGGAGCTAACAAAATATTACAATGAGATAACAGTAAGAGAGAATTTTAAATATGGAACAAATGCCTATTATAAGAATTAGCTGGCCAGCCTAGCCTTGTAATTCCGAGGTCATCAAACGGTGTCTTGAGCTGAAAATTATTGAAAGACTCTAGTTACTTATCTGTTTATTATTTATAAAGTAGACATCTAGAAGTTGATTTATAACACTTTACTTACGGATTTGGCGCGGTGGCAAGGTGCAGAATCATCTTGAAAAATGCACTTGTCAGTATACGAATGATGCTGTTCAATTGCTGGTACCAAAAACTCAATTACTACTTCTCCATACTTTTGAGCGTTCATAGTTCCATTAACAAAGTGCAAAGGGCCCGAAACGTAAAAAGAAAAACATCCCCAAATCATCTGGCTTTGAGCAAACTCCACTGTTTTGACTATGCACTCGTCCCTGAACCTTTCACCTGCTGACCGTCGTACGTATGGCAAATTGTCGGCACACAACAAATTAAATTTACTTTCATCAGACCATATCACAAATCGCCAATCATCCTGCGTCCCATCTTCGTACTTTTTTGCCCACGTCAAGCGAGCTTTTTTCATTTTTGTGGTTAGGAGAGGTTTTTCGCTGGTCGTTTTACATATAAGCCTATCTCCCGTAGCCGTCGGCGTATGGTTTCAGCGCTCAGATCAACTTGATGAAATTCACTCAGCTCTGCTCTTATACGGACAGCACTTTTAAAGCGATCTTTCATTCTAATTCGTTGTAATACATTGTTCGTCTTCTGGGTTGTTTTACGTTTTCGTCCCGAACCTTTTTTCCTTTCCAGTGGATCCAAATTTTCTTTTTTCTTCATCAGTCGTACGATAGTTGAATGACAGCATCCTATTTTAACAGCAATCTCACGATAGCCAAGCCCATCTTCGACTAAAGTCAATATTTGAACTTTTTCGTCCCGAGTCAGTTGATGATACGAGTATTTACCAGACATTTCACTTTTTTTTTCTTGTCATCGTCACAACTTAATTCAAACAGATTTTTTTTGCACTGAATACGAGGCCGAACTCCGTTATGGGGAATACCCTTCATTAGTATGGGAAAAACCCTTAAACCCTTAAGATCTGATGTAATTAGGCATTTTTTGAGAACTCATTAGGTGGTGCGGTTTTTATGACCGCATGTGTAAGTTGTGATACAAAATTCAAGAGAATACGAAGAATTAAAAAATAAAAACTACGATATTACTTAACTTGAAGATACCTACATAATATGTGTTGTCGTGCTATCGACAACTACAAATTCAGATTTTGTAACGAGTGTTAAATAAAACAGGAACACAATAAGTTCGTTATCCACCGTTACAAAATTCCTATTTTTATTAAAGATATTAATTAAATTTATACATTCTTAAATACACTCATACAAAATAATACATACTTTCAGTTTTTCTTTATTTTGCACAACTTTTTATGGTTTTATATTTCTTCGTTTTTTTTCTCTATCTTCGATTTTCTGTTCTTGGTCCTTGTTCTTGGTTCTTGTTCTTGGTTGGTCTTTATTATTATTGTAATGATGACAGTACTTTTGAGCCAACTGCCATATCTTCTACATCTTACGCTCCAGGCTTGAAAGATGTAGAGAGTTTTTGACCTCGATGTCAGGGTTGTTAACACTCCCCCTTGGTAGGTCCATCACATGTGGTCCTAACTCATTTTTTGGTCTGACGTAGAGGACTGCCAACTTCACCGCAGGTCTTTCATAAATGTTTGCGTGGGTTTTAACAAAGGCACTGCGCACCTGACCATCCTTCGACAACTTGATTTTTATGATTTTACCCCTTTCCAGGTGTTTCTTGGACTGTTAGGATCCACAATAAGGACTATATCTCCTATTTCAAGTGGTTTAACGTTGGCAAACCATTTAGTCCGGCGTGTAATTGTAGGCAGGTACTCCTTTATCCAACGCTTCCAAAAGCTCTGCGCATACTGCTGTGATTTCATCCAACTCCTTCTGAGCACAACCCCATCATCTTCGAAACTTGCCGGAGGTTTCATTCCACTGGAAGATCCCAGAAGGAAATGGTTCGGTGTCAGGGCCTCTTCATTTTCACTTTCTATAGGAATATATGTCAGCGGTCGAGAATTGACAATATTTTCTACTTCCATAAGCATACTGCGTAGCAACTCATTATTCGGATTTCTGGTTGGCATTATCTTATACAACTCCCACTCATGTGAGGCGTAGCCGGGGGGATGAAGCTCCACTTTGTAGTGCTAGAAGTAAATTCTTCCGCCATTGCATCCAGATTTAGGTCTTTATATGCGTCCCTTAATTCACGTTCGGCTCCTTGAAAGTTCGTGCCATTATCGCTGAAGATCTCTAAGGGGTTTCCACGTCTAGCAATAAAATTTCGTAGAGCTAATATGCAAGAATCTGTAGAAAGCGTGTAGGCAATCTCTATATGGATGGCTCTTGTAGTTAGGCATCTTAGCAATACTCCCCATCTTTTTTCTGTTCGCCTTAGTACGACTACATGCAGAGGGCCAAAATAGTCGATCTCAACGTATGAAAATGGGCGACAAAAGGATGCAAGTCGCGCTGAAGGAAGATCAGCCATCATTGGTGGTTCGGGAACTGCGTAATTATTTCTGCACACTTAACAGGATCTTCGTACAACTTTTAAAGCGGTTCTTAGGGAGGGAATATGAAATTTCTGTCTAAGCTCATTTACAACGGTCTCGTGATTTTGGTGCTTGTATCGAGCGTGGTAGTCCATAATTATTAGCTTTGTGAGAGGATGACGCTTAGAAAGGATTATAGTATCTTTAATATCTCCCATAGCTGTAGTCTGTGAGCGTATTCTACTTCTTGACTTCAGAATCCCATTTGCATCTATGTATGGGCATAGCTTATATATTTTGCTAGTCTTATCCACTTCTTTATTAATCAGTAGATCTGCAATCTCATCTTTAAAGGCGCTAGACTGTGCTTCTTTTAAAAGCGCTCTTTCGGCAGATTGAAGCTCAATTTGTAAGGGATACTTGCACATTGTTCTCTGGCTATGTTTTAATGATGAGAGCAGGTTGTTTATGTACCGAAAAAGGAAAGCAGTACTTCGAAGCAGTCGATTCCATGATGAAAACTTTTCAAAATTAAAGAGGTTTGCTTTGGTTTGCATGTGAACACTGACAAACTGCGTATTTATTTCCTCGTTTGTGGTCTCTTTTCTAATGTTTTCATGTGGCCAGTTTTCGTAGGATTCATATAAAAATGCTGGTCCTTTGTACCATGTACTTGACTCTTTAAAGTTCGGGTTTCCTTTCCATTTGGTACCCTCGTCTGCCACGTTCGATTTTGTGGGTACCCAACGCCACTCAGCAAGATCTGTATGGTCAAGAATCTCACTTACGCGAAAGGCTACGAATTGCCTATACTTTCTATGATCAGAGCGGATCCAACATAAAACATTTTTTGAATCAGACCAAAAAAACCTCTTTTCAAACCTGATATTATGTGACTGTGCTATAGTGCGGGCTAGTCGGGTTCCGAGAACGGCTGCTTGTAGTTCTAGCCTAGGAATTGAAAGAAGCTTTAGAGGCGCTACTCTAGTTTTGGACGCAATTAGGATACATTCTATCGACTCTCTTGAGCTAGATCTTAAGTATGCCAAAGCGGCGTAGCCATTTTCGCTCGCATCAACGAATATGTGTAGCTGTCGTTCTAACGAGCTGCTTATATTGATGGTTCTGTAGCATCTTGGTATTTTTACCTTTTCAACTTCGGGCAATAGACGCACCCAATGTAACCATTTCTCAAACTGTTCGTCTTTTATTTGTTCGTCCCAGTCGATTCCGGTTCGCCATATTTCCTGTAACAGGACTTTTAAAAACATTAAATAGTTTCCCAGAAGACCAAGTGGGTCAAAATTAGTCATTAACATTCTTAAAACTTCACGTTTTGTTGGGTGATATTTTCCGGAAAGAAGAGCAGCAAGTTTTTTATTAGAACCCACTTTATAAATAAAAGTATCTGTGTTGGTACACCACCACATTCCAAGAACCTTTTCTGTTCCTAATTCCGACTCAACATTCAGGCTAATCTCATTAACTGGGTTGGATTGTAACGCTTTTCGAACTGCTTTGCTGTTTGATAACCAATTTCTTTTTAGAAATTCACCCTTTTGGTGTATAAGTCGGATTTCATTTGCGAGCTTTAAAGCTTCTTCCTCTGTTTCAACGCTGTCCATTAAGTCATCAACGTAGTGGTTTTGATGGATGGCTTTTACTGCTTACTCGTTTCTTTGCCATAGGGAGGCTGTCGGGAACATTGACATTATCAAATTTCCAAAGCAGAGCCGTCTCAAAGTGACCATCTTTTCTACAGGTATGGGTATTTAATAAATCTAAGGCCCTTTTGTCATCATCCGATATCAACTTATGCGTAGGATTAGAAATCCCAAAATTATCAATATATATGAAGGACTTAACTAGCCTTTCAAGATTTGCGTTGGCATATTGGGTTTCTACCCCTTCGGGTAGGGGTTAGAATATACCCGAGGTATGCATGCCTGTCGTAAGAGGCGACTAAAATGCACCCTCCGTATACCTAGCGCGAAGTGTATACCAAATATGCAATGAGTAAAACAAATGGAATTATTACCCCAGGTGGCAGACCAGCTATGCTGGAAAATCCACCCTCTACGGAGGTCGGCTCGATGGATTCTGGGGCGAGCCAATTATTGCATCTTATCAACCCGTTCGGAAAAAGTTCACGGGTTTCGAGATCTCCACCACCTAGATCTCCAAAACAAGAAAAGAAGTCCAACGACACCAAAAACGTCGTCTTGCGAAGAATGGACTTCAGCGAAAATAAATAGCCTGAAAGACGAAAATACCGAACTTCGTACTAGGCTAACCAAAATGGAAGCGATATGCGAAGATCTTAAAAAAGAACTGGAAAAACTGAAAACCAAGGAAAAGTCAAACAGCGACGTTATGTCTATTGAATCTGTTAAAAATATCTACGAAACAGATGAAGACGAGCTAGGTCGAGAAACCGACTGGATCTTGCAAAAACGTCCCGGAAAAAAGCGTAAAGCTGCGTCTTCTCCCAAAATCGTCTCTCAACGTGAAGCAAAGGGAGTTGAATCGAAGAAAAATGGCAACAATAACATGAGTCCTGAAAAAATCAAAGCGGAAAAACAACGAACACCCCCGCCAATCAATGTCACTGGAGTTTCAGATTACAAGAAACTCCAAAACATATTGATGACCCTGCCGAGATCGGACTATATAGTAACATCGCGCAATAATAATGTATGGAAAGTCAACGTCAAGGACGCTGACAACTATCGCATTCTTTCTCGCAAGTTAAGCGTCGAAAAAATCCAATGGTTCACATACGAGAACAAGTGCGAAAGACCTATTCGTGTCGTCGCCAGAGGACTGCATTCGTCTTGCCCAAAAGAAGATATCGTAAGTGATTTAAAAAACAAGGGTTTTAAAATCATTGATGTCGTCAACATCGAAAAGCGAGAGAAACAAAAAATTGAAGGAAAGGATATGACAGTTAAACGTAGCCTTCCCCTCTTTATGCTAACCTTTGAGAACACTGAAAATACCCAAAAAATATACGATATTAAGTCAATCCTCAACATTATTGTTAAAATTGAGCCTCGACGCAAAAACTCGAAACTGATCCCGCAGTGTAAGCGATGCCAGGAATTTAACCATACGCAAGCTTACTGCCAAAAAGAGCCTCGGTGCGTAAAATGCGCAGGTAAACACCTGTCCAAAGAATGCAACGTAAGCAAACAAACCCCTCCGACTTGTGTTAACTGCAGGGGTAAACACGTAGCAAAATTTCCGTGGCTGTGAAGTAGCAAAGGAGTTGCAAAATAGACGTGACAAGTTGTTTAAGCCACAAAAAGAGAAGCCCAAAACTAAAGAAAAAACATCGGGATCTGCTCAAAATATCGTTAAAAACGCCAAGGCGAAAGTGATTGATTCCAGTGTTGAAAAGAAAGCATCGGAAAAACTTACATACGCTGAAGCTACCAAGCTAAAGGCAAAAGATTCCGGAGATCCTGCTTCCCAAGTATTTTCCGTTATTCTCGCGCAGCTTGAGCAGCAAAACAAAATCAATGAACTTATTTTAGATAAGCTAAAGAAGTTTGAAAATAGGTTCAATAAAAAACGTCCTTCGCCTAAAAAATGAAAAGGGAAAAATTAAACGTACTCACCTGCAATGCAAACGGAATCTTAGAAAAACTTTATGAACTTGAGTTATTCCTCAGGAAAAACGACATTGACGTTTGTTTGATTTCCGAAACCCACTTGAAAAATGGGTCATCTGCAAAAATTAGAGGTTTTAAAGATTACTACGCTTATCACCCTTCGGGAAACGCGAGAGGCGGATCCTCTGTATACATTAAAGAGTCTCTTGAGCACAACGAAGATATAAAAGTAGAGTTCGAGTCTGTACAACTAATTGCGGTGCGCGTAAAATTGGTACGGAACTCCTTTACTATTTCAGCCATCTACTGTCCTCCACGATTTACGCCTTCAAAACATATATTTAAAAATATATTCAATTCTCTTGGATCGGCTTTTATGATTGGCGGTGATTTCAATGCCAAACACACTTTTTGGGGATCAAGATGTGTCTCCCAAAAGGGTAAAATACTCTATAAAGCATGTATGGAACACAATTGTGACTTCTATTCAACGGGCAAGCCGACTTATTGGCCAACAGATACAACGAAAATACCCGATCTTGTCGATTTCTTCGTTGTTAAAGGAATTCGTAACTCGGATATAAACGTTGATGAAAGCTTCGATCTTTCCTCCGATCATTCTCCAGTCATACTGACAATGAACGACACGTTTATTAAAAAACAAGGACCATTAAGACTAACTGGACGAAATACTAATTGGGAAGGATTCAGAAATGAGATTAATAATAACCTAGAACTAGACGTTTCACTTAAAGCAGCACTTGAACTCGAAATCGAAGTGGATTCTTTCGTTGAAATAGTCCAATGTGCTGCGTGGAACAATACACCTTGTCAACGAAAAAGCACGGCTAAACGTAACTTAAACTACCCGCCTGAGGTAAAAGATATGATAAGAGAAAAAAGAAAAGCTCGCAAAATATGGCAAACAACTCGAGCGCCGCAGGATAAAACACGCCTAAACAGGCTCTGTAATCTGCTCAAGGAGACTCTTAAAAGTTACAGAAATTCCGAAGTAAATACATATGTTCAAAACCTGACGGCAGGAAAAGAAACAAATTACTCGCTTTGGAAAGCTTTAAAATGCTTAAAAAGGCCCAAAATCCCCGCGCCACCAATCAAGGTCGGTAATAACGAATGGGCTAAGGGGGATAGGAAAAAGCGGAGGTTTTTGCCGACTATCTTGAAGAAATTTTCAAGCCCTCCGACGGTCCAACACTGGTACCCGACACCAGTTCTTTAGAAATAGCATATAGTAATTTTGTAATGACAAATGCAACTCTTGCTGAAATTAAAACTGTAATAAGGAAATTAAAACCAAAGAAGGCTCCGGGGTATGACCTTATTACCGGAGAAGTTCTGAAAATGCTACCTCAAAAAGCACTTATAAAGCTCTTACACATTATTAACGCGGCTCTGAGGCTTGAATACGTGCCAAGTCAGTGGAAAGTTGCTGAAGTCATTATGGTACTAAAACCAGGAAAACCTCCAAACGGTAAAAAATCATACAGACCCATTTCTCTTCTACCGATCCTGTCGAAAATCTTTGAGAGGATTGTGCTAAAACGTCTTCTCCCAATTATCGAAAACCAAAATCTTATTCCCAATCATCAATTTGGATTTCGGACTAAGCATTCAACAATTGATCAGGTGCATAGAATTACTGATGTAATTGAAAAATCCCTGGAAGAAAAAAAGATTTGTTCGAGCGTATTTCTTGACGTCTCACAAGCTTTTGACAAAGTATGGCATGAAGGTTTGAAGTTCAAACTGGGACGAATTTTGCCATTAAAGCTTTATAATATATTGACAAGCTATTTTGAAAATAGAATTTTTCGCGTTCGATACGGAAATGATGTTTCGAAATTTAAAGATATCCTAGCCGGAGTACCGCAGGGAAGCGTACTGGGCCCACTTTTGTACCTTTTATATACAAGAGATATACCACACGTCGAGGATACTGTTCTCGCTACTTTTGCTGACGACACCGCTATCTTAGCGGTTGGAGAATCAATAGAAGACTCAACGGCGAAACTTCAGACTGCTTTAAATAAAGTCTACGAGTGGACAAAGATCTGGCGAATTACCCTTAATGAGACAAAATCTGTACATGTTGACTTCACCTACAGAAAGATAAATCACTTGCCCATTTCTATAAACTCGGTGCGTATCCCCTTTGCAAACGAAGCTAAGTATTTGGGAATGACACTTGACGCGAAGCTTAAATGGAAAACGCATGTTAAAAAGAAACGAAAAGAACTAGAGGCCAAATACAAAGAAATGTACTGGCTACTTGGTAAATATTCCAAGCTAAGCTTAGAAAACAAGCTGCTTCTTTATAAGCAAGTGCTAAAGCCGGTGTGGACCTATGGTATACAACTCTGGGGTTGTACTAAGAAATCAAATATAAATATAATACAAACTTTTGAAAATAAAGTGCTACGACAATTTGTGCGTGCTCCATGGTTTATAAGAAATAATGACCTGCATCGAGACCTCGGAGTTCCTTTCGTGGAAGATGAAGTCAGGAACTGCGCACGAAAACATAAAGTCCGGTTAAGCGGCCATATCAACAATGCAGTCCTAGAAATCTTGGACGAACGAAACATACTACGCCGTCTTCAATGAACTAAACCGTTGGACCTTGCGCGATAAATTGAAACCGCATTAAGAAAGCGGAATATGTAGGGTCTTTCATTGGAAAGTGTCCTACCAATCGTGATTAACTTATGAAATAAAAACTGCTTGATAAGTTCTACTTAGTTGCGGTATTAAAATTACCGGCTGCTTCACAAGGGCCACTTGATGGACAACGCGTTGTCCCAACGTCCTAAAACCTGGTAAAAAAAAAAAAAAAAAAAAAAAAAAAAAAAAAAAAAAAAAAAAAAAAAAAAAAAAAAAAAAAAAAAAAAATATTGGGTTTCACACTCCCAAGTGTAGAAGCTATGCTGGATATTTTTCGTTGCTCTGTTTTTATTCTGCTCTACAACTTCTCCATGTATTGTCCATCCCAAACGTGTTTTAGCGGCAATTGGCTGCCCAATCGAACCTTCCTTACATTTTAATGGCAAACCAAGCTTAGCGTTGTTAAGCCCAATTAGAAGACGGGGCCTTGCCCGCGTATACGACTCGATCGGAAGACCTCGCAGATGCTGGAATTTATGTTGTAGCTCTGATGCATTAATTGTTTGTGATGGAAGCTGAAGGCTGTCCACAGTGTGAACGTTGCTTAAAAGATGTTTGTAGGCGCCGTGTCCTGTGCTTGAAATTCGAAAATTTATAATTTGGGAATCATGTTCATACCTGTGAGTGTCCCCGGTCCATTTTAAGTGAAGTGGGTGTGGAGTGCCTCTTATATTCAAATTGTCAGCTACTTCTTTGTCTATAAGACTGACGGAGGATCCCTCATCCAGGAAGGCAAAGATATGGATTTCGCCATAGAGTATCACAGGTAAAATCCGGAAAAGTATAGACTCACCCCCGTGAACGTGAGTATTACAGTGCTGCTGTGACGTTGTTGAGCCCGCTCGCTGTGGATCTGTACCCGTGGTTAATGCACCATCTTTGTCATAGTTGTGTAGGAGGCTGTGGTGCTTAAATATACAACCATTTTTGCCGCATACTGAAAAAGATGCACATCTGTTGTTTCCGTGCCTAGTGAGACATCTTCGACAAAGTTTATATTCTCTTATGGCAGCCCATTTCTCAAGTCTAGACGCTTCTATAAATTTAGAACACTTTGCTACTGATGAGCATTTGCCGCCGCAAAATATGCAACCCGACTTTTCTGCTTTCTCCGCATCTTTATCTTCACCATTTAAGTGTGCGTTTAAAAGGCCCTTGCCTCTTAGACCTCTGCTCTGATTCTTACTTTCATACGACTTGATATCGTGGCTCAGTGTGGAAAAACTTGGAAGGTCCACTCGATTCGCTGCTTCTGCAATTTTGTAAAGCCATTCACTGAATTGAGCTATTGTGCACTGTGGAGTATTCGCAGTATAAATGCCCCAGTTGAGTCTAATGCTTGGTGATAACTTATTTACAAGCTCTTGGAGCAGCGTCGGATTAAAAAAGTGGAAATTTAATCCAGTGGCCTCTAACGTAGCGCATAAATTTTGAACCTCAACCGCAGAGTATACTAGGCTATCAAGTTTGTCAGCTCTCAGAGGTGGCGTTATATGTATGCGATGAATAAGAGAGTTTATTATTCGCTCTGGCTTGTCAAACATTATCTGCAACGTGCTGATAATTTTGCTCACACAGTTGGATTGTATTGTGATAACCACTTAAATGTGAGCAGCGACATCTAGCAGAAAATGTCGATACTGGAATAACAAAGTCTTGACTGGAGAGTGCAATCGGAATTTCTAGCAAATTGGAAATTGTATGGGACGCTGGATGGCGAGGATTGTTCTCGAAGTATGTCATTCGAGTATAAATACCAGCATCCCCAAGGTATGCAAACGAGTTCTAAAGTGTAATTTGAAGTGTTAATTAGGAGAAGTGATTAAGTGGTTTAAGTAAAAGATAAGAAAAGTATAAGTGGTTGAGAAATTGGATTGTACTGAGAGAAAGAATTAAATAGTGAATTGTAACTGTATTGAATAAAGGGATTTGAATTGAAAAGAATAAGTTCTATTATTTGTACCCACACAAACATTTTACATTGGTGTCAGAAGTGGGATAGGACTTATTGTGTGTAAAAAAAAAGAAGTGCTTTCTGACTATTTGAAAAAGCTAGAATGGGTCGAAAACTATTGCAGTTGACCCTCGTCCAACTCAAATCCGAGTTGAACAAGAGAAGCCTCAGCGCCAGTGGAGGAAAAAGTGACCTGGTGCTCCGTCTTCAGGAGGCTTTGAACAACGAGGGACATGATCCTGATGCATATTCCTTTGATGTTGACGAGGATGAACAGACAAGTACCGGCAATGATATGGCTGCGATGATGCAACTCCTCTTGTTAAAAATGGACGAACAGAAGAACAGTCTCGACCAACAAAAGAAAAATCTGGAAGAACAGAAGAACAGTCTGGAACAAAAATTGGACGAACAGAAGAGTAGCATTGAACAAAAATTCGACGACCAAAAGAATAGTCTAGAACAAAAACTGGAAGAACAAAATAACGTTCTACACCAAAAGTTCGAAGAAATAGATAACAAATTTGAAAGAATAGAGAAGAATGTTGGCGAAAAATTCGAACAAATGGACAGCAAAGTTGAACAACTGGCAAAAGAGCTCGACACAGTGCGAAAACAGAAACTGCGAGAATGTTCTTTAAGCGGTCCAAGGAGAAAAGAGTTGAAGCCTCCCTCATTCGATGGCCAGACCTCATGGTCTACTTATAAGAAGCAGTTTGAAATGGCTGCCTGTGCAAACGACATTTGAATGGAGTGTTCCCTTGCGGTGTTGCACTTCAAAGTCGTAGCCCTGCAACTGCTCGATCCATCTTGCAACTTGGCCTTCAGGGTTCTTAAATTGGAGTAGCCATTTCAGAGCTGCGTGGTCTGTCCGGAGAATGAACTTTTGTCCGTAGAGGTACTTATGGAAATGCTTCGTAGCCAGAATTAAAGCCAGAAGCTCGCGCCCGGTTACACAGTAGTTCCGTTCAGGTCTGAAGAGTACTTTGCTGTAATATGCGACCACTTTCTCTTGACCGTCATGAACTTGGGAGATCACAGCTCCGACCCCAACATTGCTAGCGTCTGCGTCCACGATGAACATTTTTCCGGGCGTGGGGTAACCCAAGATGGGGGCTTTGCACAGCTGTCGCTTCAGTTCTTGAAATGCTTTTTCGCATTCTCCAGACCACCTGAACTGTCGGCCTTTTTCTGTAAGTTGATGCAGGCTCTTCGCAATGCCAGCAAAATCCTTTACGAACCTTCTTTAATACGTGGCGAGTCCCAAGAAGCTTCTCAGTTGGTGTTTATCTTTTGGAGAAGGCCAACTTTTCACGGCTTCGATTTTGTCAGGATCCGTTCTTACTTCTTCCGCTGATATAATGTGACCCAGATATTTTACTTCCGGACTGAACAAGGCGCTCTTTTCCGGGTTGAGCTTTAAATGAGCACTTCGTAGCCTCTCAAACACTTCTTTTAGATTTTCGCGGTGCTCCTCGTACGTCTTACCTATGACGATAACGTCGTCCAAATATACTAGGCTGGTTTTCCAGGTGAGTCCTTGCAATGTTCGTTCCATTAGTCGCTCGAAGGTGGCCTAGCGCTGCACAGTCCAAACGGCATCACTGCAAACTGCCACAGACCGCTTCCTGTAGTGAAGGCAGTTTTCTCACGATCCGCACGATTTATCTCTACCTGCCAGTAACCGCTCTTCAAGTCAAGTGCTCAAAACCATTTCGCTCCAGAAAGCATGTCCAAAGTGTCATCGATTCTCGGAAGTGGGTAGCTGTTCTTTTTAGTGACATCGTTGAGACGTCTGTAGTCTACACAAAACCTCGTGTTGCCATCTTTTTTCTTCACGAGGACCACTGGAGATGCCCACGGACTTTGCGATTCTTCAATCACTCCCTCAGCTTTCATCTTCGACATCAATTCGGCAACTTCTGTTTGCTTTGCCAATGGAAGACGCCTTGCAGGTTGACGGATTGGTCGAGCGTCTCCGGTGTCAATGTGGTGTTGAACAATATGCGTACGTCCATATTCTCCGTCTTGTGTAGCAAATATATCAGCGTACTCACCGATTAGTTTTTCTGCCAGGATTCGCTGATCTTCGTCCAGATTACAGAGGCTGAGAATTTTGTTCTTGATTTATGTGCTCTGAACTGTTGTGACCGGTGTTGCACCCTTTATCCCGTTGAGGTCGATATAGCCTCAACAGGTACGCATTTTCCCACTATCTCCCCCTTTTTCACCTTTACACTGAATGTCTTTGGATTTACAGGGACCATGTTGTTCTTTGGCTCCACTAAGGTCTTTCCCACCATGAAGTCTTTGCTCTTTTCTGGCTCCATCAAATCGAATCGGTGGCTACCAGGGCCACCTTCCACTTTTGCCCACAAAACTGCTTCTGACGAAGGCTCTAGACTCTGATTGCTGCAAATTACGACATTTGAGACTGAGGTATTGGCGTTTCCGTATATCATTGGTATCTCCATGTTTCCGTATTTCAGGGTTTGTGCCCCCAAGTCGACTACAAGTCCATGTTCTCTCATGAAGTCTGTACCAATGATGCACTCGTCACATATTTTTTTTTTTTTTTTTTTTATAATTTACGCGCGCCTAAGGGGTTGGTACCCTTTTACTGCTGCCAGGGCGCGGGCGGAAAGTTAGAAGGAGGAGAATGGAAAATTGTTTTTGTAGTGGTTGGTTTCTTTGTTTGCTCTCCAGGGGTGGGAGTCCGTATAGGACGGAGAGTTTTTTTTTTCATCACTCAGAGTGATTCGAGATATAATTCCCAGTATTTTTTTCATTGCTTGAAACTCTTATAACAGCCAAATCTACGTGTCAGTGTTATGCCTTCACACACAGAATTTTTTTGTCTGAGTTCCAATTATACAATGAAAAACTGATTTTGCCATGGGCAGGATTCGAACCTGGACCCTCCGAGTGAGAAGTGTTTGCTACTACCACTACACCACGGCCACCCCACGCTACCAGAAACGCGTGAGTGAATGTTATTCCGGCCAGTTGGATTTTTATGCGGACTTCACCATATACCTTAATCTTTGCTCCTGTAGCTGTTCGCAAGCTGCAGCTGCTAGTGTTATGCAGCCAAGACTTCTGCACAAGATTCCTCCTGATGATTGAGGCCGTGGCACCGGTGTCTATTGTTGCCATCCATTTTTCTTTTCCACTGACTACTTCTACTAGAAGGCTTTCGCTGCGTCGTTTTGCCAGCGAGACTTGGATGATGGTCCTGGGGCCGTCGACTCCTGCTACCAACTTCTGCCCCGCGAAGTTGGTGCTTAAGCATTTCCCGACTGATGGCTTGGGAAGGTTGACCGGCTTCTTGACAGCTGTTTCTACTGGTTTCTTCCTCTATTGGCTTGCCACCACAGTGAGGGCAGTCTTTTCGTCGCACCGGTTCTTTACACTGCCTTTGAAGGTGTCCTATTTTATTGCAATTCCAGCAGCGCATTATCAGTCTATCCCGTCGAGTATCTCGTTCCTCGGCACTAATTCTTGTGCAGGAGCATTCGATAGATGTTACTTCCTTGACGAAATGTGTTCCCCTGGAAGCCTGATTGGCTGCTTCCATCGCCAGAGCGAAGGCAAGTGCTTCAGCAAGGGTTCTTTTCCCGGCCATCCTTACTGCTGACTGTAGCTTCAAATCTGCAATTCCCTTGATAAATGCATCTTTTGCCATTTCGTCGATAATTTCCTGGCCTGCGGTGGGGTATGACAGACATCTAGCAGAAAATGTCGATACTGGAATAACAAAGTCTTGACTGGAGAGTGGAATCGAATTTTCTAGCAAATTGGAAATTGTATGGGACGCTGGATGGCGAGGATTGTTCTCGAAGTATGCCATTCGAGTATAAATACCAGCATCCCCAAGGTATGCAAATCAGTTCTAAAGTGTAATTTGAAGTGTTAATTAGGAGAAGTGATTAAGTGGTTTAAGTAAAAGATAAGAAAAGTATAAGTGGTTGAGAAATTGGATTGTACTGAGAGAAAGAATTAAATAGTGAATTGTAACTGTACTGAATAAAGGGATTTGTATTGAAAAGAATAAGTTCTATTATTTGTACCCACGCAAACATTTTACAGTATTAACAAACTTCGAACTGCCTGTAGAGCTTTGCCCTTTAACGCTCTTTGCAGACGGAGAACATTTTCTTTGTCCGAAAACCCACATAGGTTTGTCGTTCTATGGAAAGTGGCTATAAATAGAGGCCATTCTTCCGGATCTTCTGCAAAGATTTGCAGATCGCGAGAGCCGATTTGTCTCACTGCAATTTGACTTCTACTCAGTACACCAGTGGTTGAACTTGCAGCGTACGGAAGTTGAGGAGCGAGGCGTAATGACGTATTAGCGGCAGCCTGTAGTTGTTTTCTTCGCTGATTAAATGGCTGCTGGTGAACAGCTGAGGTGATATGAGCACAATCATTTGTAAGTGGCAATTGTTGGAACAGTCTTTCCTGTCTTTGCGCTGCGGTTTTGACGTTTGCTTCGGAGGTATATGTTTGCAAGCCATGTGACGTTCCGGGCATAATATCGGGGCACTTGTTACCTTCGTCGAATGCGGGCAGCTATATGTGTTGTTTCGCGGATCGTCTAGCCAGTGAGTAAACTTTGTTTGGCTATAGACTCCGACTCATCCTCAGTTGTGGACAAATCTTCTTCCATTTGACTAAGGAGTTTATATTTTTTGTCGATGTACTCCTGGTCAGCTTTTCTTCTTCGCTCAAGTGCTTCTCGGTCGCGTTTCTCTGCTAATTTACGTTCCTCTTCCAACCTTTCCAGCTCAATTTGGAGCCGGTTACGTGAAGAAGCCTTTGACGATTTGAAACTCTTAGATTTAGACGCTGTGGAAACGCGCCTAGGTATTACGGCAGAACAAGATGGTGATGCGAGGACACTTTCATTTCGCTGATTTGAGGCTCCAGTAGCAGTATGTTTGACACATGGTGGGCAAAGCCAATCTTTATCAGCGATTTGGTTGTCGACGCCTGCGCAAGAAAAGTGATACCACATATTACAACTGTCGCACTGAACCATACTTTCTTGTGAATCTGGAGCATTGCAAGATTGGCAGTTGTACTCCTCAGTAGCATGCGATTCATTGCGTATTGGGTTCTCGTTGGCGTTGGTAATTGGGGATCGAAGCATTTTTCTAGACTTGGAGAAAGGGTCTGAACTTGCCATTCTGATGTGCAACCACCATAAAAGAATTTTGTAATTTGTTGTCGTGCTATCGACAACTACAAATTCAGATTTTGTAACGAGTGTTAAATAAAACAGGAACACAATAAGTTCGTTATCCACCGTTACAAAATTCCTATTTTTATTAAAGATATTAATTAAATTTATACATTCTTAAATACAAAATAATACATACTTTTAGTTTTTCTTTATTTTGCACAACTTTTTATGGTTTTATATTTCTTCGTTTTTTTCTCTATCTTCAATTTTCTGTTCTTGGTCCTTGTTCTTGGTTGGTCTTTATTATTATTGTAATGATGACAGTACTTATGAGCCAACTGCCATATCTTCTACATCTTACGCTCCAGGCTTGAAAGATGTAGAGAGTTTTTGACCTCGATGTCAGGGTTGTTAACAATATGAAAGAAGAGGATGCAAATTTTTGAGAATAAAATCACGGAGAGAGTAGTGATAAAAACACACTGCATATGGGATTGTCAGACATTGGCAGTATAAGTTAAATAAATATAAATTTTATTTATTAAAAAAAATCGACTTTATTCTTTCCATTCCAATTAAGAACTAAAAACTACAATTTTTCTGTCTTAACGTCTAACTTCTACTTCTACTGCTGCTTCAGGTATTGCATCACCCAATGCTTCTCAGGTGTCGTCTGCTTGATGTAATACTGCATTTTTGTTTGTGCAGAAAATGATGAATTGGTGGAAAAGCGTGAGAATGACTTAAGCGCGTGCATTGGAACTTCCGTTGGGTTTTTGATCTATTTGTTGTTAACATCTCCCTCCTTAAGTGAGAATGTCCTCATTCTCAAAAATATGGGATTTGATTTATTCTTGTTTTTTCTAATTTTTGAGGGCTTACTTGCATGACTATGAAGGGTTCTGGCATAGTTTCAGCTGGTGGTAAAGGTTCGTTTGCTGCGATTGTTGTGTTGATATTAACAGGTTTGCGTTTAAAATATTCCAATAGTTTTGCAAAAATAATTGCCATTAAAATGATAACTAGGCACGTCGACATTCGCAAGTTGGTTAAATGTCCGGCTCGATTTTCTTCTTCTATTAGGTTTATGCGTTCGGTGTTGTTTAAATGCAGTTCTTTCATAGATTGTAGTGAAAGTACTTCCTCGTATGTTCCGAAAGTTGAGCCTGGTTGTACAACTGGAGGTAATGGTTTTGCAAAGGAGACTTCATTTGACGTATAGGATTGGCTGTCTACTATTATTGTTGAATTGATATATTGAATGATAAAAGTTCCTGTCAAGTTAACTTTGTCTTCATTGATTTGAATTGTTCCGTTAAATTTATTTAATAGTAGGGTTCCTGGAAAAACTTCTTCCAAAGTCGGGATGTGTTGATTATTGATGTCTGTACAGTTCGATGATCGACTTCTAAGCAGATTAGGGATGCAAGCAGTTTCACTAATATCTATAACTTCTTTCTTATTACATATACTAAGCTTATTACTAGATTTACATTTTCCACTTATTCCTAAAATTGTGTTTTCGCAAAATAAAATTTTTTCATATTTAATTTTTGTTACAATATTTCCACGTTTTACGGGTTTGAGTAATATAGTTTTACATGTTTCTTGTTTTGTGTCTGGGATACTAATAATATACAAAAGTGCTCTATTGTTAGATGCAATTTTAATTTGAGCGAACTCTATGGCTTCCTCGATATTTAAGAATGGTATATTATTTCTTTTGAAAAGATCTGTAATTACACTTATTTCTGTTTTGGATAAAATGAATGAGTTGATGACTCCAGCCTTTGCCCAATGCAGGGCGTACTCTACATTAACTATTTCTTCTTTGATGATATCTAATTTATTCTTAATGTTCATAGCAATTTCATTCTTAATGTTATTATTCTCTTTTATTAATTTTAAAATGTTGTTAGTCTTATTTGTAATTTCATTAATCCTGTCAATGGATGATCTATTTATAATAACTTGTTTGTTTTCATTTCTAAGTTCACCATTGATTTTAGACTTTAACAATATGAAGTCGTCATGGTCTGGATTCCCTGTGATCCATTTCCATGCGCTTCCAAGGAAATTTAATGACCTCTCAACTCTAGTATTTGGTTTTAGTAAATCTATTAGGGATAAAATTTTGGTAATTTCAAGTGAAAGGAACGGGAACATGGGATGGTTGGTGTCAACATCACGTTGAAGTTTGGGCTCGAGCTCTCGAGTGGTTTTTTCAAATTCTTCCAAGTCGATAACATGGACAACTTTAAGGGTTCCGATTTGAAGTTTTGAAGTCCCAACGGTTAGTGCTATAACCTTTGAGTTGGAATAATCCAAAATTTGTACTTCTGCACAGCAGAGCGTCAGCAAAAACCTGAAAAGATCATATTAGCTTTTGATATTATTTTTGTGGACTGATTTTCCTGACTCTGTGAAAACGGTTTTGGAAAAGTTTTCTTTGACTATTTCTTTTTTAAATTGTGGAGATAGCTTGGAACCTAACCTCTTGTTTATTTTGATGTAAATAACCTCACCTGGTGTGTATGATTTTATGGGTTGTTTCTTTTTATTGGTGTAATCGAGAGTAGCCTTTTGTTTTTCCCTTAGCCTGGCTATGTTGTCTTGCCTAGCCTGTTCGAATTTTTCTGGGTCTATGCTAACGTTTCGCCCAAAGAATATCTCAAGCGGTCTCTTGCCCGTTGTTGAATGCACCGAATAATTATATTCGTAGACTGCTTTATCAAGAAGTTCAGGAAATGTTCTCTGAATGCCATCGGCTTTAATGCAACGCATTATTTCCGATAACGTGGAGTGGAAACGCTCCATCTGGCCATTAACCGAGCTAGAATAGGGTGGAGTTTTAAAGATTTGTATGTTTAATTGGTCATTGACCATGAAATTTATTGAAGAGGAATTTAGGGACTTTTCGTTATCGATAACTATAATCTTAGGAATACCGAATGCGAAAAGAAGTTCTCGGAGCGGTTCTTTGATGTCTTCGACCGCTTTTGATTTTAGTATTTTCGCTTGTGCGTACTTTGAGAATTTGTCGATGGCAGTTAGTACAAGAAATTTCTCGGTGGAATAGATATCTATGTGTAATATTTCTCCGGGATATTGGGGGATTGGGGTTTCCTTAAGTTCTGGTCTATTGGGATGTCTATCGTATTTCTGTTCTCTACAGGTTGCACATTGTTTTATAAGGTTATTTATTTTGGCATTCATTTTGGGGAAGTAAAGCTTCTCTAACAATTGGATTTTATTTTCCTTTCCGTTACGGTGGGCTCTTCTGTGTTCCCTAATAATTTCTTCGTTTTGCCTAACCTCGTCCTGGATATCCTCTACTTTTGTTTGCGAAAATCTGACTTTATAATTTTTGAAGTGTATGGGATATATTTCCTGGATTCGGCCCAATATATTTTCTGTTGTTAGGAGTCCGTTAAGGACGCTTGGGTTTAAGTATTTTTTAAATATTGAAATAAGGTCGCTTTCAGTGTATGATGGCTGTGTAAATGTATGTCTGTGGTAAGTCGGGAACGGGATACTAAACTCATAACCTTTTGATTCACCTATGGTAAGTATTATTTGGTTTTTAAAGACGTTTACTGGAGTTTCCGTGGAAGGTATCAAATCATGGGCAGAGCTTTCAGCACTGTGTTGGGTACCAGTGAGTGAATTAACAGCTGTCTTTGGTGGTCTCGAGAGGGCATCTGCTACTATGTTCATCTTGCCTGGTTTGTATATCAGCTCATAATTATATTCTTCCAGTATCGCCTTCCACCTCTTGAGTTTGCTGTTGTTGTTTTTGCTACTCAAGGCATAAGTTAGTGGTTGGTGATCCGTGAATATTTGGACTTTTGCTGTACCATACAAATAGTTCCTTAGTGTATTTAGAGCCCAGATGATGGCGAGCATTTCGCGCTCATTCGTAGCGTAGTTTTCCTCTATTTTATTTAACGTACGAGAGACAAAGGTAATGGGTCTACTGTTCTGTGCTAATACTGCTCCAATTGCATAAATGGATGCATCGGTCGTTAACTGGAATTCTTTACTAAAGTCAGGATAGATAAACAGCAAATCATTTGATACTAGTGAATTTTTTATTTTATTGAATGCAGTAATTGCTTCATCATTTAAACTGATTTGAATTTTGCTTGAAGAGTTTTTTGAAATTCTTCCTCCCTCCCCCCTTAAGAGGGTTGTAAGAGGCTTCGCCAGGCTAGCGTAGCCTTTTATAAACCGGCGATAATAGCCTGAAAGGCCCAGAAAAGATCGGAGATCTTTTAAAGTTTTGGGACATGGGAAGTCCATAATTGCTTTAACTTTTTCTGGGTTCGCCTTGATTCCTTTTGAGGATATCACGAATCCTAAGAATTCTACCTCTTCTCTAAAAAATGAGCATTTATCCAATTGAACTTTTAAGTTTGCGTTCTCCAATGTTTTGAAAACTTTCCTCAGGTTATTGTAGTGAGAGGCTTCGTCTTCTCCGATGACAACTATGTCATCAATGTAAACGAAGCATATTTTGCCTATATGATCTCGCAAAATGTCGTCGAGCGCTCTTTGAAAAATTGCAGGCGCGTTCTTAAGGCCAAAAGGAAGTCGTGTGAACTCGTATTTACCGTTGTTCACAGAGAAAGAGGTTTACTCAATATCCGACTCCTTAAGCGGGATTTGATGAAATCCACTTTTGAGGTCAATGACCGAAAATAGCCTACTTTGGCCTAATTCCGATAGCACTTCGTTTATCTGAGGAATGGGATACTTATCTGAAATTGTGATGGTATTCAATTTCCGATAATCAACAACCATTCTATATTTCTTTTCCCCGGATAAGTCCAGTTTTTTTGGCACTATCCATATGGGAGAATTGTAAGGGGACCGTGAAGGTCTTATGATCCCATCTTTTAGTAGTTGGTTGATTTGCTTGCTTACTTCATCCTTTAGGGACATTGGATATGGATAAAATTTGGAGTATACTGGGGTTTCGGAGGTCGTGCGGATTTCACCTTTTACCGTGGTGGTAAAAGTTAGCCTTTCGTCTGGTTCTGTGAATAAATTTGGGAATTCCTGGGTTAAAAAGTCTAATTTCCGTTTTTGTGCTTCATTCATATGGTTTGTATTTATGTCTATTTTGTTGACTGCCGTATAGGCACGTTGTTTTATTTTTATTCTAACTTTGTTTTTTATTATCATCAGGTCTTTATCAGTATGAATTACCGCAGACAGTTGTTTTAGACTGTCATTTCCTAAGATGGCATCAAATGATTTGAGAGTAGGTAGAAGGAAAAACTTAATATTTGGTTCTTGCAGACCGAACAGATTAACAACTGTGTGGTGATTAATTTTGACCTTACCAGCTATAGAATTTGCATAAAAGGGTTTAGAATTGGGTTTGGGTTTTGAGACGAGTCTTGGTTGAATATAGTTTTTATTGGAACCAGTATCGATTAGAATTGAGAAAGTAGGGCAGTGAAGAGCTATTCATTCTAAAAAATGAATATCGGCAAAATCTACGGGGTTTTCTTGTGGGGAATTCGCGTTTTCGTATGACTCAACATACTGCGAAAGGGTCTCTCCGTATTGATTTTCTTCATAATTTAAAGCTTGCTGGTAAACTACTTCGCTCTCCTTTGGTTCTATGTGAAAGTTTCCTGTTTCTTGTCCGGAATGTTCCTGAATTTGTTCTGGTTCATAGGTTGCGTCAGCTCCTTGTTGTTCTATATGGAAGGTTCTTTGGAGTTTGTTTGGTACCTGTGCTTGCCGTGTGGATGGTGCATCTCTCTTTCCTGTCATATTGCGCTGTTGCGGTCTATTCATGGAATTGATGTTTCTCGTTTGGACACTGATGTCCATTGGGACAGGTCTTGGTTGAGGTTTTGGTGCAACGGGACGTGGTTGCATAGGTTGCTGAACGTAGTTGTCTTGGTGATTAGTTTGGAATCCTTGTCGGTATGTAGGTTGATTTGGATTGGAATGGGGTTGTGGAATATAAGCTAACTGGGGATAAAATGTTTGCTTAGTCGCGGAAGGGTGTTTTTGAACAATATTTATATTTTTTGGAGGAAGTGGGGGAACGATTTGATTAAAGGACCCACGACTAGGTCCAGAATGGGAAACAGCATATTGCGTGCGGAAATTCTGATTTTCGAGCTTGAGACAAAGGTGTAACGCTTGGGGAAGATCCGTTGGCTCCCTTATGCCAAGGAGTCTTGGCAAGTCTCCTCTAAGACCTCTGACAAAAGTGTCCAGAGCTTTGTCTCTGTAAGTTTGAGTAAGAATATTTAGTGATTCATTACCCATTTCCATACACCCAATTTTATTTAAGATAAGAGATAGATGGGAATATACCGTATGGTAGAATTCGGTAACCGTTTGGTTTCCTTGTACCAATGATGTCATTTGATACTCTAACGTGGACAAGTCTCTTTTGTCCGCGTAATGCATAGTCAGACAGCGGGCTATGCATTTCCAATCTAGCGGGGTGTTGTAGGATTCTAACACCACGTCAGCTTGGCCTACTACTTTGTTCCTAATTACGTGTAGGATCCCATAGTATTTGGGTGTTCCTCTTATTTCCTCGTATAATTGCAAAATTCGGTCAACACTTTTCTTCCAGGAGTTAAAATCTACTGGATGACCATTGAAATCCTTAAGGCATCGAACAACATCGGGAATTTTGTCGAGCTCACCAATGTTATGCCTTAATTCTGGATTAATTTGTTGGTCAACACCAACGAAGTGGTCCGCATATGGATTTACAAGAGATTGAATGACTTGACGTCCTTCATTTCGAAGTACACGAGTCACTAAGCTTGTTACGAGGGTTTCGAGAGCTTGGTTAGTGATAACTCCACCAACATTTACAGGAGCGTTTCCTGCTGCTGGAGCTGCTCCAGCTACTGGAACGTTTTGTTCGGGGACGTTTAGGATAGGAGGTCTAATAATTGGGTTGACCATATTTTAGGTTTTCAAAATTTTCCAAACAGAATTCGGGACTTACAGAGTTGAGGGTTTTAACAGATAGTACTGGCAATAAATGAACTTGTTTATGTGTTTAATTTAAATATAGTTTGATATTCTGAGTAGTGTAAATTAATTTTAGTTAAGTATAATATTTAATATATATAGTTAAGTATGGTGTTCGTATTTTGAAATTTCACTTTGTATTTTAATTTTTTGATAGTTTGATTTTTGTTTTTTTTTAAATTTTCTTAAGATCTAGATTGTAATTAAGTATAATATTTGTATTTGAAAATTTCACTTTGTGTTTTAATAATTTCACTTTGTATTTTTTTCTTAAGATCTAAACTTACAATAGTAAGAACATAACAGGTGATCTGCACCGACGGTCTGGATGTCTCCTTTTCCTCCTTAATCCGGCTACTCGGGATCCGCGCTCGTACTTATCGTGCAGTGTACTAGACTCTATCGAGCTAATACTTTCACTTAGTCTGTTAGTTCTATTTTTCTGCACTTCTTGAGGGCACTATTTTGGGTAGGTTTGGGGACCACGGTTTTTTTTTCACTTTAACGTTCGAATATCTCGCGAACACGCACTACTTGAGGGCCTTGTGTTAAATCGCGAACACGCACTACTTGAGGGCTTTATAATACTACGAACGATGCACTGCTTAAGGGCGTTTTAATTTAAAGTTACTTTTACCGTGGTCCCTGCTCGGGCGCCAGTTAAATAAATATAAATTTTATTTATTAAAAAAAATCGACTTTATTCTTTCCATTCCAATTAAGAACTAAAAACTACAATTTTTCTGTCTTAACGTCTAACTTCTACTTCTACTGCTGCTTCAGGTATTGCATCACCCAATGCTTCTCAGGTGTCGTCTGCTTGATGTAATACTGCACTTTTGTTTGTGCAGAAAATGATGAATTGGTGGAAAAGCGTGAGAATGACTTAAGCGCGTGCATTGGAACTTCCGTTGGGTTTTTGATCTATTTGTTGTTAACATATATATATTGATTTGATTTGATTTCAGGCCTGAGTTAACCCGGATGGATTTATTGTAGCTAATTACATGCACAAAGCACACTTAAATACTAGGCTTAAAACTAACAAATTTGACTTAAAGGTACATATACTTAATACTATATACATGTACTAAATATGCTTTGTTGATCGGGGCTAGAGGCAAGTCGGAGTGTAGTATTAGCTTAATGTAGCAGCTTGAACGTATAAATACCATGCGTAAACAGTCTACTTCTTAACCAAGTAGGTATGTTCAACCACAAAAGCAGCTTCATAAATATGTACATGCGCAGCACACATCTCATGTCCAATGGAAATCGCATTCGCATGCAAATACTTACTCCATGGCTATATACCACTACATACACATATACTAAATATACTTTCTTGATCGTGGCTAGAGGCGAAGGTAGACCAAAGGGAGTTCACAATTTAACTTTGCTAATATTTTCAAGCTCCTATAATAGCATGCGTGAAGCTGATACTAAGCTCCGACTTAGAGTTGAGTTGCGAACCGTAGTTTGCAAAAAAGTTCACAATTTAATCTCAAGTCTAATTGTTAGCAAAGTTCGAAACTCAACTCTAATTAAATTTATACTCCAAAAAGTTCACAATTTAACTTTATTTATACTTCCAAGATACTACAGCATCATACATGAAGTTGATACCTAAATTTAGATATTAATTCGCAAAGTTCGCAGCTCAACTTCAATTGTGATTGGACTTAGCTCTAGCGTAGTTTGCAGCTCAACTCTTGTTTGCGCCTTTTTTGTTGATTGCCTTCCTTGCTGCTTGCCTCCTTTATTTTTCGTGATGCGGACGGATTTAGATTCGGCTTGCGCCCAACAGAAAGAAAAACGGCGTGTTCGTTTGGTGGTCAGCAAAGGAATGACCGTTTATTAAGAACTGTCAAAAAATATCATAGGCAGCACGAAGTGTGCTGTGGTTACAAATTTGCATTTTACTATGGGCGCGTTCATACCGCCCGCCTTGAAATACTGACCAGTAATTTCAATACTATTTTCTGATTACAATAATATTAAGTACTACGAGTAAGTCTACCTTAATAGAATAAAATTTAATCTTACAATTCATTACATTTATTTCAATCCAATCTTATCAAATGAATTCAAACCAAGTTAAGCTAAATAAAGTTACGTTAATGTTACATCTCAGCTTAAATCAAGCAAACATAATTTGGAAATAGGACGCTTTATCAGCCCATTCTGCGTAATAAGTGTAGCTACTCGTGCTAAGCCGTCCGCTCCTAGGTGAAGTTCCCTTACTCGTGCTAAGGCCCATTTGCCTGGAGGTTGGTTATCATCTCGTACCACAACTAAATCGTGCACGGCTAAGTTTCTGGTCTTCTTCTTCCATTTATTGCGTTCCTGGAGGGTCGCGACATACTCAAGCTGCCACCGTTTCCAAAAAACCTGCTGAAGTTGTAGTATAATCTGAAATCTGGAAAGGCGGTTAATATTTGCTGATAGATAGTTTGGCTCAGGTAAAAAATAAGGTGTGCTTCCTATTAAAAAGTGTGCTGGAGTTAAAGGTTCAAAATCTTCCGGTGAATCCGAAAGTGCTCCCAAAGGCCTAGAGTTTAGACAAGATTCAATTTGACATAATAAAATTTGAAGTTCCTCAAACGATAGTAGAATAGACCCGGTAACTCTCTTTAAATGAAATTTAGTCGATTTTACAGCCGCCTCCCAGAGTCCACCAAAGTTGGGGGCCGCTGGAGGTATAAAATGCCAATTTATGGATTCCTTAGAAGCTTCCCTTTGTAATCGGTTTCGAGTATCCCTTGATCCCAAGTAACTATTCAACTCATCCAGTAGACCTTTCGCCCCCACGAAGTTTGTGCCATTGTCGCTATACAACTCAGAGCATCTTCCCCTTCTCGCAATGAAACGCCTTAATGCCAGCATAAATGCCTCCGTAGACAAGCTTGTCACCAGCTCTAAATGGATCGCCTTAGTGCAAAAGCAAACAAATACTGCAACATACACCTTCTGTCCTCTGCAACCCCTCCTTCTCCATGGCGTTGCGTTCAGTGGTCCCGCGAAGTCAACGCCAGCCTTTAAAAAGGCCTTTTCTCCTTGGAGTCTAGATACTGGAAGATCTCCCATTAATTGATTTATTGGTTTCGCCCGATATCTTTGACAGATAGTACAGCGTCGAGTTATCTTTCTCACTGCATTCCTTGCTCCCAAAATCCAGAACTCTTTCCTTAGTATTGCAAGCAATGATTGCGAACCAGCATGTAAATATTTATTATGATTGCTCCAAATAACTAGTTGTGTTAGCTTTGAACTCCGAGGTAGAATGATAGGATGCCTTTGATTATAACCTACACGAGCTGACTCTAGTCGCCCTCCAACCCTCATAATGCCCATTGAGTCCAAGACTGGATTCAGTTTGACCAGCTGACATGATTTTATTGGTAATCCCTTCAGCAGACAGTTTACTTCCTCACTGAAATGTCTACCTTGTGTTAATCTGACTAAAGTGATCAGGGCTTCAAGCTCTTCAAGCTCTTCCGTTTTTAAGAAGTCGGTCCTTTTTGCATTGACAGGTCGGCAGTTGTGTGAGAAGCGCAGGATCCAAGCGGTGACCCTCAAAAGATTAGTCAAGCTGGAAAATTTATCAACTAATTGGAATGGTTCGCATGCTTCAGCCATTATAGCTGTCAGTACTACCTTGCGTTCTTCCAGATGTTTTCTATCGCCGCCGAATGACGGTAAATCCTCCGCTGCAACTGGTTCCTTACGAATCAGACTTATCCCGTTCCACCATAAATCGTGTGAAAGTAATTGATCTGCCTTCACCCCTCTCGATGCACAATCAGCTGGCTTGATTTCTCCATTTATGTGCCGCCAATGGTTTGCCGGAATGATGCTCGTTATTGCCGAAATCCGATTCGCCACGAAATTAGCAAATTTTTTCGGATGACTATTAAGCCAATGCAACACTATGCTCGAATCCGTCCACCCATAAACCGGAATGTTTCGATATTCCTCTACCTCCCTTAGTTTCGCCAATAGACCAGCAGCACATAGTTCCAACCGTGCTATCACTAAAACCTGACTCAGGGGGGCCACCTTGACCTTCGCTGCTACGAAACTGGTTCTAACCTCGCTGGATCCTGTCACGCTACGCAGATAGACGACAGAAGCATACCATTTCGCAGTGCTTCCCATCTTGCAATAAATCGCAAAGGAATTTGGTCGTCCCAACTAACCCTTTCTTGCCATAAGTGTTGTAGCAAGATCCTATAGTTAATCAGAAAGGGTGCCAGGAATCCCATTGGATCAAAGATGCGGGCAGCTTCGGAGAGAAGATTTCTTTTAGAATAGAGAGAAATCCGTTCTACCTTGACGTCAAAGGTGAAGGAATCTGTAACAGGGTGCCAACGTAAACCTAACGTTTTAACAGGTTGATTGGAATCAATAGACCAGGTCCAATTTAATTCTCTTTTTTCCAGAGGAATCTCGTCGAGAAGGTCCTTTGAGTTCGAAGCCCATTTCCGAAGATTAAAACCCGCCCTTTGCAATAGCGCGCACAATTGCTCAACGAGACACCTTGCTGACTCCTTACTATTGCAATTCGCTATGAAATCGTCCATGTAAAAGTGATTACTTATCATTAAGGAAGCCGTTGGAAACTCCTTGCGATACGAAGCGGGAGCTGTCCCGTAGGTAATAGTCGTCAGTTCAAAGGTCCTGATAGGCTCACTGGCTGTCTCTCTCCATAAAATACGTTGAAATCGCCTATAAAACGGATGAATTAAAATTTGGCTGTACATTTTTGCAATATCTGCACTTAGGGCAATGGGGTTGAGCATAAATTGGAGCAAAATAGTGACCAAATCGTTTTGAAGCACCGGTCCTGTAAGCAATTGAGAATTCTGGGATCTTCCGCCAGGGGGACAGGCAAGAAGTATCCTCCTTCAGATTCCTGTGCATGTTCCGCTGTAATTTCCACCATGTGGCCTAAGCTCAGATATTCGCTCATAAACTCCGTATATTGCAACTGTAGGTCTGAATCCCTCAAAAACCGACGTTCCATTGACCTAAGCCTCTGCTCGGCCAGCAGCCTTGAATTTCCCTGCAAATCCGGAACCTCCTTAAAGGGTAGCCTAACCACAAACCGCCCTAGCTCATCCCGGCTTACGTGTTCCTTAAAGTGAACCTCACAGGGATGATCATCGTTCAAGTATCGCGCTGTGGGTTGAGGTTCCTCTAATTCCCAGAACCGTTCTACCATTGCCTCCAATCCTCCCACCGACTGAAACGCACATATCATATGACCGCCTGATTCCTCATCCTCACTGGCCAAAACACATCCAAATTCAGTATTCTGAGCAATCACCTTACTGTGGTCATCGTAAATCTTGCCGCCCGTTATAGCTCTGAAAATAAATGTCTATTGGGCCTGGTTTCGCAAAGTAAGGATCAGCTAAATCCTCCCTGACTACCTGGACTGGCCCGTTGTAGTATACCTTGTGAGGCGGTAGTTGCTTAGTTATGCTCCTCAATACAACCGCTTGAGATGATATAGTAAAGTCTGTTTTTTGGACCTAATCCTCAAAGCCACTAATCCCCGAGCCTTCGACTCCGCGTCGCCAATTGCATCTATCGTAAAATTACACCTCCTACGTGGCAGCCCCAAAAATTGCGCGCATGATTCAGTAATCAATGTCACCTGAGATCCGGAGTCCAAAAGAACCCTGCACGGCTTGAATTCTCCCCATCGGTTCTGTCCCATACCACAGCAGTGGGCAAAAGCTTGTATCCCTTACTACTTCGATCTACTTTAACACCAAGTGATCTTAAGGCAGTTACAGACTCATTAGAGGTATTATAAAGCTTACGTATACCAGCAGCGGTTGGTTGACAACTAATTTCCTGTTGCTCCATAATTGTCTTTATATGGGCCTCCACAATAACCTTTTCCTTGTCAAACATCGCACACAAATCCTCCCAAGCTTGATTATAGTTAATATCAGAAATATTTATGTGCTTAAGAACTGACGCGGCATCGTCCCTCAGTGCTAATTTTAAATATTGTAATTTTTGGGCCCCAGATAAGCTACTTGACTCGTGAACAATGGTTTTAAATAAATCTTTAAAGGTAGGCCATTCTCTGTAATCGCCATTAAATGACGGAAGTGCTATTGCAGGTAATTTTGGATGATCCTGGATCACCGCGGACCTAGTTGAATTATTACCATTGGAGAGGTTCGAGAGCACAGCCGCAATGGACGCCTGATTATGTGCTAATTGTTTGACAAACTCGTCGTATTCACCTGTGGCACGAGATGAGACTGTTTCCATCGGAAGCCTAGTGGATTCTGCTACCTGACCGCCCGTAATTTTTTTTAGACACCACCCCTTAATATTATAATATTTGCCCTCAATCTCCTCCCTTACCCTTGACTCATTTGCTATTTCCTCCTCTGGCAATAGCATTTCTAAATCCATCTGCACTTGCTCAAAGGATTCCATAAGATCGTTTAACTTATCGAGACGAACTTGAGCATCTATTACGGACATCTCTTCCTCACTAGTATCCATTATTACCTTCTCTAATCGCGTAAGGCTACCCTTGATTATACCTCCCTTTTTTCGCAACACTTCCATATTTCCCGTTATGTATTTCAATATATAAGAATATATGGGCAAGAATATAATATGGATATATATATATAGTGCATGCAAGTAACAAAATGGCTTACTCACTGCGTTTTTTTTTGTTTTTTGCCGCTACCGCCTTCTACCACGTTTATCCACTTCCCACGTTGTCTTTCCCCGGCAGCTAACACCTACGAGTTCCACCGCTGAATTTCCAAGCTCCGGCACCGAGTTCGAATGTTGAGTATCCCACGTTGTATTCCACCGCTGAGTTTTACTTTACTTTTTGCAATTTAATGCAAATAATCCGGCTGCGAAGGACCAATGTTTGCGCCTTTTTTGTTGATTGCCTTCCTTGCTGCTTGCCTCCTTTATTTTTCTGATGCGGACGGATTTAGATTCGGCTTGCGCCCAACAGAAAGAAAAACGGCGTGTTCGTTTGGTGGTCAGCAAAGGAATGACCGTTTATTAAGAACTGTCAAAAAATATCATAGGCAGCACGAAGTGTGCTGTGGTTACAAATTTGCATTTTATTATGGGCGCGTTCAACTCTAATAGTTAGAAAAGTTCGCAACTCAACTCTAAGTCGGAGCGTAGAGTTAGCTTAATGTAGGTATGTAGCTTGAAGTATAAATACCATGCGTAAACAGTCTACTTCTTAACCAAGTAGGTAAGCTCCGACTTAGAGTTGAGTTGCAAGCCGTAGTTTGCAAAAAAGTTCACAATTTAATCTTATTTGGTTTGCAGCTCAACTCTAATTGTTAGCAAAGTTCGAAACTCAACTCTAATTAAATTTGTACTCCAAAAAGTTCACAATTTAACTTTATTTATACTTTCAAGCTACTACAGCATCATACATGAAGTTGATACCTAAATTTAGATGGTAATTCGCAAAGTTCGCAGCTCAACTTCAATTGTGATTGGACTTAGCTCTAGCGTAGTTTGCAGCTCAACTCTAATAGTTATCAAAGATCGCAACTCAAATCTAATTCAATTTGTTTTCCAAAAAGTTCACAATTTAACTTTATATATATTTTCAAGCTCCTACAGCATCATGTGATTGGACTTAGCTCTAGCGTAGTTTGCAGCTCAACTCTAATAGTTAGCAAAGTTCGCAACTCAACTCTAAGTCGGAGCGTAGTATTAGCTTAATGTAGGAGGTTGAAAGTATAAATACCATGCGTAAACAGTCTACTTCTTAACCAAATAGGTATGTTCAACTACTAAAGCAGCTTCATAAATATGAACGTGCGCGGCACACATCCCATGTCCAATGGAAATCGCATTCGCATGCAAATACTTATTCCATGGCTATATACCACTACATACACATATACTAAATATACTTCCATGATCGGGGCTAGAGGCAAACTCTAACTCAACTCTAATTAAATTTGTACTCCAAAAAGTTCACAATTTAACTTTATTTATACTTTCAAGCTACTACAGCATCATACATGAAGTTGATACCTAAATTTAGAAAGTTCGCAGCTCAACTTCAATTGTGATTGGACTTAGCTCTAGCGTATTTTGCAGCTCAACTCTAATAGTTAGCAAAGTTCGCAACTCAACTCTAAGTCGGAGCGTAGTATTAGCTTAATGTAGGAGCTTGAAAGTATAAATACAATGCGTAAACAGGCTACTTCTTAACCAAGCAGCTTCATAATATGCACATGAGTGGCACACGTCCCATGTCAAATGGAAATCGATTTCGCATGCAAATACTTATTCCATGGCTATCTACCACTCCATACATACAATTTCAGATCTCCTAAAACATGTATTCCCATTCCAAACTGCATTTGCTCTCTTCTATATATTCATACATCATCTATATACAATTGCGAATTTACTAAAAGATTCCCCTTTCATTCCACCAAAATATAATTCGTTCAGACTATAATTATACGTACATAACATATAGCTCTACATAAAATGCATGCAAATTCTTGTTCCATTTCTACTCCCATTCCATCCAATTGCACATCCCCTACAACTATACATACCATAAAGAACTGCGTTTGCACTCTTCTACATCACAAGCTTGGCACTCTTTCTACTTCCCCATGCAAATGTGAATTTACTGAACGATTCCTATTTCATTCCGCCACAATTGACACGATCCACTTATACGATACATATGTAGCCCTACTCAAATATTCGGCAAATAACAAGCCATCTAGAAGACGAAAAAACTAAATGCATAATTGCATACTTCTAGCTGCGAATTTACAAAATAATTGCACATACTTCCCTGCATAATTGAGAAAATACGACTATACACATGCATACATAACGCAGTTCTACTTAAAAATGCAATGCGCAAGAAATATCCAATACACCATTAATTGGCGCCTTTCGTGTACCCATACGCAAATCACCTTTCTACAAGGCGTGAATCCCCGACAAAAATTCCCAAAAAAAATAAAATCTAGACCACTTCCGGGCAAATACTACCTATTTACTAACGCAAAGACTTCAAAACTATTCGATGTGTGTTTGTGTAGTTCCCAGTTACAAAATCCAATCGTTACCTACTGAAGGCGGAGCTAAACAAAATATTTCAATGAGATAACAGTAAGAGAGAATTTTAAATATGGAAGAAATGCCTAATATAAGAGCAAATAAACAGAAGTGCTGGATGCGTGAACATGCCGCTTTATTACTACAGTTCTCTTAAGAATTCTCACTACCATTCAAATAGAACTTTTAATAACGAAAATGGCAATAAAAACGAGATTTCTATTCCGTTTAAATGTCGATTTGTTTTCATTTAACGAAATATAAAATGCAAGAGAATACGAAGAATTAAAAAAAAACTATTCAGTTCAAATAGAACTTTTAATAACGAAAATGGCAATAAAAACGAGATTTCTATTCCGTTTAAATGTCGATTTGTTTTCATTTAACGAAATATAAAATGCAAGAGAATACGAAGAATTAAAAAAAAACTACGGTATTATTTAAATTGAAGATACCTACATAATATGAAAGAAGAAGGATTTATTGTAGCTAATTTACATGCACAAAGCACACTTAAATTCTAGGCTTAAAACTAACAAATCTGACTTAAAGGTACATATACTTAATACTATATACATATACTAAATATACTTTGTTGATCGGGGCTAGAGGCAAAGGTAGACCAAAGGAAGTTCACAATTTAACTTTGCTTATATTTTCAAGTTTCTATAACAGCATGCATGAAGCTGATACTAAGCTCCGACTTAGAGTTGAGTTACGAATCGTACTTTGCAATAAAGTTCACAATTTAATCTTATTTAGTTTGCAGCTCAACTCTAATAGTTAGCAAAGTTCGCAACTCAACTCTAAGTCGGAGCGTAGTATTAGCTTAATGTAGGAGCTTGAAAGTATAAATAACATGCGTAAACAGTCTACTTCTTAACCAAGTAGGTATGTTCAACTACAAAAGCAGCTTCATAAATATGTACATGCGCGGCACACCTCCCATGTCAAATGGAAATCGCATTCGCATGCAAATACTTATTCCATGGCTATCTACCACTACATACATACAATTTCAGATCTCTTAAAAACATCTATACACATTCCAAACTGCATTTGTTCTCTTCTATATCTACATACACGATCATCTACATACAGATTCGAATTTACTAAAAGATTCCCCTTTCATTCCCACAAAATATGATTCGTTCAGACTATTGGAATACGTCCAATAACTTATAGCTCTACATAAAAATGCATGCAAATTCTTGTTCCATATATACTCCCATTCCATTCAATTGCACATCCCCTACAACTATACATACCATAAAGAACTGCGTTTGCACTCTTCTACATCACAAGCTTGGCACTCTTTCTACTTCCCAATGCAAATGCGAATTTACTGAACGATTCCTATTTCATTCCCTTCACAATTGACACGATCCGCTTATACGAATACATACATAATACATATGTAGCCCTACTTAAAAATGCGGCAAATAACAAGCCATCCAGAAGACGAAAAAACTAAATGCATAATTGCATACTTTTAGCTGCGAATTTACAAAATAATTTCACATACTTCCCTGCACAATTGAGAAAACACAGTCGTTCATTGATCTCCGTTCAATATAGACAGCTACAGAAAAAAGTGCTTGCTTTAAGAGCAAAGCAAGCGGCACGGAGGGAGATGGAGAAACATCAACAACTCCTGAACCCTCAGCAACAACAACAAATGCAAAAACAGGCACAGGAACTAACAAAAAAAGACACACAGCCACAGCAAAAGCATAAACAGCAACAACAACAGCTACAAAAATCGCGGAACATAAGCAGCAACTACCGCAGAACCAGCAGCAGTAACAGCAGCAACAACATCATCATCAGCAGCAAAAGCAACAACAACAGCAGAAAATAACTAAGATACGAGTACCTCCAATCAACACATTTAAGATGGAGTTGAAAGATACTATAGAATTATGTAAGTTGGCCATAGGCAATAATTTTTTTATTAAAAGACTTAATAACTGCAATACAGTGGAGCGCTACCACAAAATTAAAAGTTTATTGAAGGATTCGACGACGGAGTTCTTCTCCTACACCCCGAAGGGGAAGAAGCTGCAAACAATGCTGCTGAGGGGGTTAGAACCGTCGTCTGATAAGGCGGAGCTCCTTGCACTGCTGAAAGAGAAAGAGTGTGAAGGGCTCAAATTCATGGGGGTCAAGCCGTTTGTCACGGCTAGAACCAAAAGGGAGAAGCGGCAACTGCCGATTTTCCTGGTCCAACTAAGTCCCACCAGCAATCTGGATGGTCTAAGGAGTATTAAAGTCCTAGACTACCAGGTTGTACATTGGGAGAAATTAAAGAGGAGCGAAAACATTTTACAATGTGTTCGCTGCCAAAGGTTCGGGCACGCCGCGTCGAACTGCGAAATGCAGCCTCGTTGCGTGAAGTGCGGAAAGAACCACAAGTCCGAGGAATGCCCTCTGGGTAAGGACGGAGCGTCTGAAAAAACCCAACTCTCTTGTGCTTTATGTAGGAACACGGGACACACCGCAAATTATCGGGGTTGTCCCAAATTCCAGTACATCAAAAGAATAAATCTGGCCCGGCAGCAGAAAGTGGAAGTTAAACGTCCACCCGTGCATTTGCAAACTCCAGCCGTTACTCCCCATATTACCTACGCCCAAATGGCGGCAGGTAGGGGAAATACGGTACAGCAAGCGAAGGTTGCTTCTCAGGCCCCAGCGCCCAGAGCACCTGAACCAGTACCTGACATGCTAGCTATTTTGCTCTCTATCCAAGGGCAGATGGCTCAGCTACATCGTCATTTAACTGAACAGACCGCGCGGGTGGATCAAGTATACGCACTGCTGCCTGGCCTAACGCACCTTTTGCCGTAATGGGTACGTACGTGGCGGAGCAAACCCTGAAGATCCTTGCTGTGAATGTGAATTCACTGATTAGGCTCGAAAGACGAGCCGCACTAAGCTTACCAAAAGCGAAACTAAGCTTACCAAAAGACACAAAATGAGGCACAAAAGATACAAAATAGTACGGAGAAACCGACCCAACTCCATTCAGGGAGGTGGCGTTGCGATTTTCGTACGAAAAGGTATACGTTTTAAAAGAGTATACAGTGGTGTAGTACGTAAGGCTACTCAATCCACTTTATTCACCTCAGAGCTCTAGACGCTTTTTCGATACCTGAGGCTGGAATTGGAGGAGAATTATTTTATTATCGGCGGAGATTTCAACGCCAAACATACTGATTGGGGAAATAATACACCAAATACTAGAGGGAACCTACTATTTAATTGGTGGGGTCAGCACAATGTGATGTATCGACTCGGGCTTAAGGCGACGGATAGTCCGTCGTTTCCCAGGCACGGGTCCTATTTGGATCTTCTGCTGTTCGACTCACGAATACAACTGACATGTACTAACCAACAAACTACAAACTGTCTACGCACTTTCGTATATGACAGTGACCATTGCGGTCTCAGCACCGAAATAACTGTTCCCAATGAAATTGCGGAATTGGGTGAGTTTGTTCAAATGCATTCCTACAATTATAGTAGGGTGCGTTGGACACACTTCACCAGAACACTGACTAGAGCATTCTCCTCGAATTCGTTCTACCTACCGACTAACAGAAATCTGGAGATTGATAGGTATCTAAGAATAATGGACGTGACAATCAAACGAACAATGGACAAAACGATACCTCGGTATCGATTCCACAACGCAACTATTGACGCACTGCACCGACATAAAAGTAGACTGCTGTTAAGACTAAAAACCTTGTACAGACGGTTTACTGACAGACATAACCCGGAGATCATGACACTGAAGTTGTTGATTAAAAACCTCCAAACATTAATAAAGGAAAATTACAGAGCATCTGTAAGTTTGTATTGGAACAATAAAATTCGGGCTGTAAACACCAGCAACCCGAATATGTTCCCGCAAATAAATAAAATATTTCGGAGAAATAATCAGACCGACCTTCCATGTCTTAAAATCGCCCGAACGACGAACAACGAACAAATACTGGTAGCAGCGGGCATAGATCCGAATGAGGCTGTTGATGATGACAACTTCTTTGTGATCGAGGATCCGCAGGAGCAGGTAGAGGCTATAGGAGCGACTTTCCAGGAAGTGTACAAGGCGAATGTTATCATTGGCCCGAACCACGATCTGGAGAATCGAGTCCTTGTGCACAATTTCTACCTTCGAAATGAAATTGTGAATTGGCGATTCGAGAGCTCGGGTTTCACCCAGTTCAGTGACGAGAATATGGCAAATAATGTCATCACCAACGATAGGGCACTACCCCCGTTCATTTCGAAGGAAGAGCTCCAAACGGTCTTCGAATCGTTTAGAAGTAAGAAATCAGTAGGAACCGATGAAATACCGAACATTGTGCTTCGACATCTCCCTCTAGAAGCGGTGAACATTTATACCACCCTGTTTAATAATGCAATGAATAATGCACATTATCCAGCGCATTGGAAAACTGCGGTGGTACATCCCATCCCCAAAAGGGATAAAGACACTTCCAATCCGGCGAATCTCCGATCGATTAGTCTTCTCCCAAGCATCAGTAAGGTGTTCGAGAAGGTGATCAATAGAGTCCGGATAATCAATTCGGTTTCAAGGTGGGGCATGATATCATTCATGCTGCGTCGAAACTGGTTTCTGATATCCAATGGAACAAAGGCAAGAAACAGTGCACTGGTGCCTGCCTGATTGACTTGGAGAAGGCCTTCGATACCGTATAGTTAGAAGGACTCTTTTTCAAGCTGGACAGGTTGGGCATTAGTAAACCACTGCGGTATATTCTTTTTGATATGCTCTCCAGTAGACAGTTCACCGTGAAGAATGGCGATGTGACTTCTGCTGGACATTTGACATTAAAAACGGTCTGCAACAAGGTGCGGTAAATTCGCCGATCCTATTCAACATTTACACGAGTGATCTGACAGGTTCACTTCACCATGCCATAGCGTACGCAGACGACATAATCGCGTACAGATCGGGTCCAAAGATTGAGGTCATTAATACACTTTTGCAGCGTGACTTCGACAAAATTAAGCGATATTGCGATGACTGGAAGTTGAAAATCAACTTTCAGAAGTTGGAAACCATTTTGTTTAGGACGCCTTTGTCTGGGGCGTCTAGGGACACCAGAAAGAATTGGCGAAAGTTCTCGATCGTGGGACAGTACGGGCAGCCCCTTGCTTGTCAAAATGTAGTCAGATACCTTGGGATCTGGCTAGATCAATTTCTGTATTTTAACAAACATATAGAGGTTGCTCTGGCCAGAGCCAAAGGTGCTTTTGCCCTTACAAAGAGACTGTTTTATAACAGCCAACTCGATGCGAGGGTGAAGGTAATCGGCTACATGGCCCTTATCAGGCCCATGCTTGTATTTGGATGTCCCGTGTGGTTCAACGTGAGAGCAAGTTTATTGGAAAAGATTCGGGTGTTTGAGAGGGCTTATCTTAGGACTTGTCTTCGCCTATACAGAACACCAGAGTCTCAGTACATAAAATTCTATCCTAATGAGGTCTTATACAATAGGGCGAACCTAATAAGAGTGGGCAATTTCGTCATTAAGTTGACTCGAAGGCACGTTGCAAGAGCAATGACCTCATCGAACAATCTGATCTCCGGGGCTTACTACCCCAATTATATGTATCACGAGAGAGTTCGCTTTGACGGCTTTATTCCTCCAGAAGCGTTCCTCTATCTAGATAGCAAAGGTCTGATCCAGGACAGATTGGCGGTGCCGCTAATCTTCCACGTTGCTCGAACAGCTGCGGACAGGCGACTCAACTACGACAGAGACGTCGCACATGGCAGTGCGGAGCGTCTCCGGTTCAGTAGGGCGGTAGGGAGTCGCGACATGAGGGATGTTGCTCAGCAGCACCAAAACTTTTGGTGGCTTGTTGAAGGGGAGGATGCTTCGTCGTCAAACTCCTTCAGTGATATGTAGCTTCATGTGAAGCAAAGTGAGCCAGCCTAATTTTTTTTTTCTTTTTTAGCCATGGCCGGCTTACATAGTTTTAGGTAGGATTAAGTTAATTTTAAGGAAAAAAAATATAAAAACCAAAAAAAAAATATGAAAAACAAATATATATATGTACATGTATTTATATATTATGTATATATATATTTATGTATGTCTGTGTTTGTGTTAGATGTAAGTAGGTTAAGTAGATTAAGATTTATTTTTAGGTAGTTTGTAGGCTTTAGTTTTAAGTTTTATACAAAATTAAAAAATGTCCATATACTAAGTTTTTGATTAAAATTTGTTTTCTTAGTTTTAGTATTAATTAATGTTAAAATAGAAATAAAAGTAGACTGTAAGATTCGTCGAAAGACATAGGGCCAGTAAGTTAGAATAAGATTATATGTAAGTAATTTAAGCTAATTTTTAAGCGTTTTTTGTTTAGCATATAAGAGTAATTTAAGGTAAAAAATAAAAATGCATAAAAACTGAAAACTGAATTGAGAAAACACGACTATACGCATGCATACATAACGCAGCTCTACTTAAAAATGCAGTGCGCATGAAATATCCACTCCACCATTAATTGGCGCCATTCGTATACCCATACGCAAATCAACTTTCTACAAGGCGTGAATCCCCAACAAAAATTCCCAAAAAATATAAATCTGGACCACTTCCGGGCAAATACTACCGATTTACTAACACAAAGTCTTCACAACTATTCGATGTGTGTTTGTGTACTTATCAGATACAAAATCCAATCGTTACCTATTGGAAGCGGAGCTAAACAAAATATTTCAATTAAATAACAGTAAAAGAGAATTTTAAATATGGAAGAAATGCCTAAAATAAGAGCAAATAAACATAAGTGCTGGATGCGTAAACATGGCGTCTTATTACTACAGTTCTCTTAAGATTTCTCACATCCAATCAAAGAGAACTTTTAATAACTAAAATGGCAATAAAAAATAGATTTCTATTCCGTTTAAATGGCTATTTGTTTTCATTTAACGAAATATAAAATGAAAGTGAAAAAATTAAGGCGTAAACAATTAATTTTTTTACATAAAGACAACATAAGTTGTGATACAAAATGCAAGAGAGTACGAAGAATTACAAAAAACTACGATATTATTTAACTTAAAGATACCTACATAATATGAAAGGAAAGGATGCAAATATTTGAGAATAAAAGCACGGAGAGAGTAGTGATAAAAACACACTGCATATGGGATTGTCAGACATTGGCAGTATATACATATATTGATTTGATTTGATTTGAGACCTGGGTTAACCCGGATGGATTTATTGTAGCTAATTACATGCACAAAGCACACTTAAGTACTAGGCTAAAAACTAACAAATTTTACTTAAAGGTACATATATGTACTTAATATGTACTATATACATATACTAAATATACTTTGTTGATCGGGGCTAGAGGCAAAGGTAGACCAAAGGGAGTTCACAATTTAACTTTGCTTATATTTTCAAGGTCCTATAACAGCATGCATGAATCTGATACTAAGCTCCGACTTAGAGTTGAGTTGCGACCCGTAGTTTGCAAAAAAGTTCACAATTTAACTTTATTATACTTTCAAGCTACTACAGCATCATACATGAAGTTGATACCTAAATGTTAGCTCAACTTCAATTGTGATTGGTCTTAGCTCTAGCGTAGTTTGCAGCTCAACTCTAATAGTTAGCAAAGATCGCAACTCAACTCTAAGTTGGAGCATAGTATTAGCTTAGTGTAGGAGCTTGAAAGTATAAATACCATGCGTAAACAGTCTACTTCTTAACCAAATAGGTATGTTCAGCTACTAAAGCAGCTTCATAAATATGTACGTGAGCGGCACACTTCCCATGTCCAATAGAAATCGCATTCGCATGCAAATACTTTTACCATGGCTATATACCAATCCATACATACAATTTCAGATCTGCTAAAAACATTCCAAACTGCATTTGCTCTCTTGTATATCTACATACACGATCATCTACATACAATTGTGAATTTACTAAAAGATTCCCCTTTCATTCCCACAAAATATGATTCGTTCAGACTATACGTATACGTACATAACTTATAGCTCTACATAAAAATGCATGCAAATTCTTGTTCCATTTCTACTCCCATTCCATTCAATTGCACATCCCCTACAACTATACATACCATAAAGAACTGCGTTTGCACTCTTCTACATCAGAAGCTTGGGACTCTTTCTACTTCCCAATGCAAATGTGAATTTACTGAACGATTCCTATTTCATTCCCTCCACAATTGACACGATCCGACTATACGAATACATACATAGTACATATGTAGCCCTACTCAAAAATGCGGCAAAAATGCCATCCAGAAGACGAAAAAACTAAATGCGAATTGCATACTTTTAGCTGCGAATTTACAAAATAATTTCACATTCTTCCCTGCACAATTGAGAAAACTCGACTATACGCATGCATAAATAACGCAGCTCTACTTAAAAATGCAGTGCGTAAGAAATATCCAATACACTATTAATTGGCGCCCTTCGTATACCCATAAGCAAATCAACTTTCTACAAGGCGTGAATCCCCAACAAAAATTCGCAAAAAATATAAATCTAGACCGCTTCCGTGCAAATACTACCAATTTACTAAACCAAAGTCTTCACAACTATTCAGATACAAAATCCAATCGTTACCTATTGGAGGCAGAGCTAAACAAAATATTTCAATAGATAACAGTAAAAGAGAATTTTAATTATGGAAGAAATGTCTAATATAAGAGCAAATAAACAGAAGTGCTGGATGCGGAAACATGCCCCTTTATTACTACAATTCTCTTAAGAATTCTCACAGCAAATCAAAGAGAACTTTTAATAACGCAAATGGCAATAAAAAAGAGATTTCTATTCCGTTTAAATGGTGCTTTGTTTTCATTTAACAAAATATAAAATGAAAGATAAAAAATGAAGGCACAAACATTTAATTTTTTACACAAAAACAACATAAGTTGTGATACAAAATGCAAGAGAATACGAAGAATTAAAAAAAACTACGATATTATTTAACTTGAAGATACCTACATAATATGAAAGAAGAGACGCAAATTTTTGAGAATAAAAGCACGGAGAGAGTAGTGATAAAAACACACTGTATATGAGATTGTCAGACATTGTCAGTATATATATTGATTTGATTTGTTTTGAGACCTGGGTTAACCCGGATGGATTTATTGTAGCTAAGTACATGCACAAAGCACACTTAAATATTAGGCTTAAAACTAACAAATTTGACTTAAAGGTACATATACTTAATATGTACTATATACATACATATACTAAATATTCTTTGTTGATCGGGGCTAGAGGCAAAGGTAGACCAAAGCTCCTATAACAGCATGCATGAAGCTGATACTAAGCTCCGACTTAGAGTTGAGTTGCAAGCAGTAGTTTGCAATAAAGTTCACAATTTAATCTTATTTAGTTTGCAGCTCAACTCTAATTGTTAGCAAAGTTCGAAACTCAACTCTAAGTCGGAGCGTAGTATTAGCTTAATGTAGGAGCTTGAAAGTATAAATACCATGCGTAAACAGTCTACTTCTTAACCAAGTAGGTATGTTCAACTACAAAAGTAGCTTCATAAATATGTACATGCGCGGCACACATCCCATGTCTAATAGAAATCGCATTCGCATGCAAATACTTATTCCATTTCTATATACCACTACACACGCATATACTAATTATACTTTGTTGATCGGGGCTAGAGGCAAAGGTAGATCAAAGGGAGTTCACAATTTAACTTTGCTTATATTTTCAAGCTCCTATAACAGCATGCATGAAGCTGATACTAAGCTCCGACTTAGAGTTGAGTTGCAAGCCGTAGTGTGCAAAAAAGTTCACAATTTAATCTTATTTAGTTTGCAGCTCAACTCTAATTGTTAGCAAAGTTCGCAACTCAACTCTAGTTCAATTTGTACTCCAAAAAGTTCACAATTTAACTTTATTTATACTTTCAAGCTCCTACAGCATCATGTGATTGGACTTAGCTCTAGCGTAGTTTGAAGCTCAACTCTAATAGTTAGCAAAGTTCGCAACTCAACTCTAAGTTGGAGCTTAGTATCAGCTTCATGCATGCTGTTATAGGAGCTTGAAAATATTAGCAAAGTTAAATTGTGAACTCCCTTTGATCTACCTTTGCCTCTAGCCCCGATCAACAAAGTATAATTAGTATATGCGTATGTAGTGGTATATAGAAATGGAATAAGTATTTGCATGCGAATGCGATTTCTATTAGACATGGGATGTGTGCCGCGCATGTATAGTATAAATACCATGCGTAAACAGTCTACTTCTTAACCAAGTAGGTATGTTCAACTACAAAAGCAGCTTCATAAATATGTACATGCGCAGCACACATCCCGTGTCCAATGGAAATCGCATTCGCATGCAAATACTTATTCCATGGCTATATACCACTACATACACATATACCAAATATACTTTCTTGATCGTGGCTAGAGGCAAAGGTAGACCAAAGGAAGTTCACAATTTAACTTTGCTTATATTTTTAAGCTCCTATAACAGCATGCCATCCGACTTAGAGTTGAGTTGCGAACCGTAGTTTGCAAAAAACTTAACAATTTAATCTTATTTGGTTTGCAGCTCAACTCTAATTGTTAGCACAGTTCGAAACTCAACTCTAATTCAATTACTCCAATGTACTCCAAAAAGTTCACAAATAAACTTTATTTATACTTTCAAGCTACTACAGCATCATACATGAAGTTCATACCTAAATTTAGATGGTAATTCGCAAAGTTCGCAGATCAACTTCAATTGTGATTGGACTTAGCTCTAACGTAGTTTGCAGCTCAACTCTAATAGTTAGAAAAGTTCGCAACTCAACTCTTGAGCAGCGACATCTAGATTCACAGAGCAGAAAATGTCGATACTGGAATAACAAAGTCTCGACTGGAGAGTGGAATCGAATTTTCTAGCAAATTGGAAATTGTATGGGACGCTGGATGGCGAGGATTGTTCTCGAAGTATGTCATTCGAGTATAAATACCAGCATCCCAAAGGTATGCAAATCAGTTCTAAAGTGAAATTTGAAGTGTTAATTAGGAGAAGTGATTAAGTGGTTTATGTAAAAGATAAGAAAAGTGTTAGCGGTTGAGAAATTGGATTGTACTGAGAGAAACAATTAAATAGTGAATTGTAACTGTACTGAATAAAGGGATTTGAATTGAAAAGAATAAGTTCTATTATTTGTACCGACACAAACATTTTACATTGGTGTCAGAAGTGGGATAGGACTTATTGTGTGTAAAAAAAAAAAATAAAAAAAAAAAAAGTGTTTTCTGACTATTTGAAAAAGCTAGAATGGGTCGAAAACTATTGCAGGTGACCCTCGTCCAACTCAATTCCGAGTTGAACAAGAGAAGCCTCAGCGCCAGTGGAGCAAAAAGTGACCTGGTGCTCCGACTTCAGGAGGTTTTGAACAACGAGGGACATGATCCTGACGCATATTCCTTTGCTGATGACGAGGATGAACAGACAAGTACCGGCAATGACATGGCTGCGATGATGCAACTCCTCTTATTAAAAATGGACGAACAAAAGAAAAATATGGAAGAACAAAAAAACAGTCTGGAACAAAAAATGGACGAACAGAAGAGCAGTCTCGACGAACAAAAGAAAAATCTGGAAGAACAAAAGAACATTCTCCAGCAAAATTTCGAAGAAATCGATGACAAATTTGAAAGAATAGAGAAGATCGTTGATGACAAATTTGATAGAATAGAGAAGAATGTTGGCGAAAAATTCTAAGAAATGGACAGCAAAGTTCAGCAACTAACAAAAGAGCTCGACACAGTGCGAAAACAGAAACTGCGAGAATGTTCTTTAAGCGGTCCAAGGAGAAAAGATTTGAAGCCTCCCTCATTCGATGGCCAGACCTCATGGTCTACTTATAAGAAGCAGTTTGAAATGGCTGCCTGTGCAAACGACTGGGACAATGAGGAAAAGTGCTTTGCCCTAGCAATGGCCTTACGCGGTCCTGCGGCAGAATTGTTACAAACACTCGATATCGAAAAGAATAGAGACTATATGGCTATAGTGCAGGCTATGGAGAAACGGTTTGGGGATAGCCACATGCGGGAAGTTTACAAGGTTCAATTGCAAGGCCGTATGCAGCAACGAGGAGAAACACTGCAACAGCTCCAAGCAGACGTGAGTAGACTGGCACATTTGTCACATCCCACCGCAGGCCAAGAAATAATCGACGAAATGGCAAAGGACGCATTCATTAGGGGAATTGCAGATTTGAAGCTACAATCAGCAGTAAGGATGGCCGGGAAAAGAACCCTTGCTGAAGCACTTGCCTTCGCTCTGGCGATGGAAGCATCCAATCAGGCTTCCAAAGGAATGCATTTCGTCAGGGAAATAGTATCTGGTGAATGCTCCTGCTCAAGACCAACTACTATGCAACGAAATATCCCGCGGGAGAGACGAAGGATGCGCTGCTGGAACTGCGATAAAGTAGGACATCTGCAAGAGCATTGTAAAGAACCAGTACGACGAGAAGGCTGCCTGCACTGGGGTTACAGGCAAATAGAAAGAAAAACCAGCAGAAACGGTTACCAAGAAACCCGTCAAATTTCCAGAAGCTATCAGTTAGGAAATGCTTACTTCGCGGGGCAGAAGTCTGTAGCAGGAGTCGACTCCAGGGTAATTATCCCAGTCTCACAGGTAAAACAATGCAATGAAAGCCTCCCAGCAGAAGTAGTCAGTGGTAAAGAAGCGAAAGAACAGGCAACTATCCAAACGATCAGGACTGAGCCAATAGAGGGTTGGAGTATAGACGAAATCCGTTCCTCCCAACAGGCAGACAATGACATCGAACCAATATTGGCCTGGAAAGAACACGAGGAAAGACCAAGCTGGCAGCAGATATCAGATCGGAGCCAAACTCTGAAGGCATACTGGGCACAGTGGGACTCGCTTTTTGTGCAAGATGGATTGCTGAAGAGAAAATGGGAAAGTGCAGATGGGACAACATCTCGTATGCAGCTAATTGTGCCACGGTCCAGAGTCAACCAAGTACTCCATGAAATACATGACGGAATCTCAGGAGGCCATTTGGGAATAAACAAGACGTTGGAAAAGGTAAGGGAACGTTTCTATTGGCTAAGCGCTAAACAAGATGTCGAGAATTGGTGTAAAAAGTGCATAAGATGTGCGGCTACCAAGGGTCCAAAAGTAAAGCCACATGGACAAATGCAACAATACAATGTCGGAGCACCTTTCGAACGAATAGCCATCAACATCGCTGGGCCGTTTCCCGAAACCTTTAATGGAAACCGATATACCCTCGTAGTCATGGATTACTTCAGTAAGTGGCCGGAAGTGTTTGCCATCCCAAATCAAGAGGCTAAGACCGTAGCCGAACAGATAGTCAACAACTGGGTGAGCAGATTTGGGAGCTGCACTCTGATCAAGGGCGAAACTTTGAATCAAAAGTCTTCCAGGAAATACGCCAATATTTGGGAATAAGAAAGACAAGGACAACACCACTACACCCTCAATCTGATGGAATGGTCGAGCGATTCAATCGGACCTTGAATGAGCATCTATCTAAGGTTGTCAGCAACTGCCAACGGGATTGGGATCGACACATACCCCTCTTCTTAATGGCCTACCGAAACGCGGTCCATAGCTCAACAGGGCACACACCATCCGAGATCTTATTTGGTCAAACAATTCGGTTGCCAAGTGAAGCAAAATTCGGATCCCCACCGACGGAGCCCAAAGAGGTGAACGAGTACGTGAATGACTTGCGCAACAGGATTCGTAAATTGCATGAAGACACCAGAGAAAAGATGAAGCTAGCAAGCAGCCGCATGAAGACTAGGTACGATATCAAGGCGAAATCTTCCGGTATCAACGAAGGAGATCTGGTTTGGCTGTATAATCCTCAGCGTAAGAAAGGCAAATCACCAAAATTGCAACAGGACTGGGAAGGTCCATACAAGGTGATAACCCGCATTAATGACGTTGTCTACCGGATCCAGCGTGGGGATCGAGGAAAATTTAAAGTGGTCCATTTGGATAGAATGTGTCATTTCAACGGGATGCTGAATGACGAAGTTGTTCGGGACGAACAACTGTAGGGAGGGAGCAATGTGATAACCACTTAAATGTGAGCAGCGACATCTAGATTCACAGAGCAGAAAATGTCGATACTGGAATAACAAAGTCTCGACTGGAGAGTGGAATCGAATTTTCTAGCAAATTGGAAATTGTATGGGACGCTGGATGGCGAGGATTGTTCTCGAAGTACTCGTATGTCATTCGAGTATAAATACCAGCATCCCAAAGGTATGCAAATCAGTTCTAAAGTGAAATTTGAAGTGTTAATTAGGAGAAGTGATTAAGTGGTTTAAGTAAAAGATATGAAAAGTGTAAGCGGTTGAGAAATTGGATTGTACTGAGAGAAACAATTAAATAGTGAATTGTAACTGTACTGAATAAAGGGATTTGAATTGAAAAGAATGAGTTCTATTATTTGTACCCACACAAACATTTTACAATATGTACATACATGCGCGGCACACGTCCCATGTCCAATGGAAATCGCATTCGCATGCAAATACTTTTTCCATTTCTATATACACATACACATATACTAAATATACTTTGTTGATCGGGGTTAGAGGCAAAGGTAGACCAAAGGGAGTTCACAATTTAACTTTGCTTATATTTTCAAGCTCCTATAACAGCATGCCATCCGACTTAGAGTTGAGTTTGCAAAAAAGTTCACAACTTAATCTTATTTGGTTTGCAGCTCAACTCTAATTGTTAGCAAAGTTCGAAACTCAACTCTAATTCAATTTGTACTCCAAAAAGTTCACAATTTAAATTTATTTATACTTTCAAGCTACTACAGCATCATACATGAAGTTGATACCTAAATTTAGATGGTAATTCGCAAAGTTCGCAGCTCAACTTCAATTGTGATTGGACTTAGCTCTAGCGTAGTTTGCAATTTGTACTTCCAAAAGTTCACAATTTAACTTTATTTATATTTTCAAGCTTTTACAGCATCATGTGATTGGACTTAGCTCTAGCGTAGTTTGCAGCTCAACTCTAATAGTTAGCAAAGTTCGCAACTCAACCCTAAGTCGGAGCGTAGTATTACCTTAATGTAGGAGTTTGAAAGTATAAATACCATGCGTAAACAGTCTACTTCTTAACCAAGTAGGTATGTTCAACAACAAAAGCTGCTTCATAAATATGTACGTGCGCGGCACACGTCCCATGTCCAATGGAAATCGCATTCGCATGCAAATACTTTTTCCATGGCTATATACCAATCCATACATACAATTTCAGATCTGCTAAAAACATGTATTCCCATTCCAAACTGCATTTGCTCTCTTCTATATCTACATACACGATCTTCTACATACAATTCCGAATTTACTAAAAGATTCCCCTTTCATTCCCACAAAATATGATTCGTTCTGACTATACGTATACGAGGGGCGTTCAACATATTCTCGGTATCGGGGTGAAGCTGTGGTTGTATATATAAATTGACTTATTTATCAAGTAATACTATTATTTTAGTGCATTCATGTAAAATTTCATATAAATGTGATTATTAATTCGCGTTTTATCTCTAGTTAAACAGAATCATAATGGCAACTGAGACGATGATGGTGAAAATTGAGCATCGCGCTGTAATTAAATTTCTCACTAAGCAAGGAAAAAGTCAAAAAACTATTCATGAAGAGATGGTGGCTGTTTACCAGGGTTCCGCACTTTCATTATCAACTGTGCAAAAGTGGTCAAGTGAGTTCAAGAGAGGCAGAGAGAGCATTGAAGACGACCCCCGCTCCGGCGCCTCGGCTACTGCTTGTACGGGAGAAAGCATCAAAGAAGTCGAAAAACTTGTTCTTGAGGATGCCCGAATAAAGGTGAAAATGATGGCAGAGATCACCAAGCTTTCAATTGGTACCATTCAAACCATTCTTCATGACCATCTTAACCTTTCAAAGGTCAGTCCAAGGTGGGTGCCACGAATGCTCACAGCGCCTCAGAAAAAAGTGAGAATCGCATGCTGTAGAGAGCTTTTGGAGATGTGTAGTGAGAACGCGGATGGTGTTATGGATCGAATTGTTACTGGTGACGAAAAATGGGTCCACCACTATGTCCCTGAAAGCAAACAAGAGTCCATGCAGTGGCATAAAAAATAAACAGACCCCCCGAAGAAGTTCAAAGTCTCTCCGTCTGCCGGGAAGCTCATGGCCACAGTTTTTTGGGACTCAAAGGGAATCTTGCTCATTGAGTACAAAAAGAGGTGAAACCATCAACGCCACATCCTACGCTTCCACTTTGCATAATTTGCGGGAGGAAATTAAAAAGAAAAGACGGGGTAAACTCGCAGCGGGTGTGTTGCTTCTTCATGACAACGCTCCTGTTCACACGGCGCGAGTTTCCAAGGCTGCTGCGCGAGATTGTGGTTTCGAAGAAATCCAACACCCACCCTATAGTCCAGACCTTGTCCCTAGTGATTATTTCCTGTTTCCGGATTTGAAAAAATGTCTTCGTGGAAAAAGATTTTCGGATGATGAAGAACTCAGGTCGGCAATAAATGGGTATTTTGCAGAGAAAGAGGAAATTTATTTTTTTGAGGGTTTAAAAAAGCTTATCTCAAGATGTAACAAATGCATTGATGTTAGGGGAGATTATATTGAAAAATAAAAACAATTTAAATTGAATTCGCATTTTCCTTCATATCAATACCGAGAATATATTGAACGCCCCTCGTACGTACATAACATATAGCTCTACATAAAAATGCGTGCAAATTCTTGTTCCATTTCTACTCCCATTCCATCCAATTGCACATCCCCTACAGCTATACATGCCATAAAGAACTGCGTTTGCACTCTTCTACATCACAAGACTGGCACTCTTTCTACTTCCCAATGCAAATGCGAATTTACTGAACGATTCCTATTTCATTCCCTCCACAATTGACACGATCCGCTTATTCGCTGCGGTGAAATATTCCTTGCAGTAGAAACGTTTGCAATCGTTTTAAACGAAATTAAAGATTGTTAAATCTATAAATGTCACGAAAGCCCTCTTAGTTAAAGACACAACTATTACTTTGAGAACTTTAATTTCCTGAAATTATTTATGTTATCTTAATATGTATTTAACAATAATTCTACAAGTTCGAATTCTCACGTTTAGTTTAACTTGGTTATTTTTATTAAATTCCTTTTTATTTTATGTTTATTTTTTCTTAAGTTTTTAGTCTTGACAACTGTTGCCCAAAAGGAACTCCTTTCTTTCCAACTAATATGGCCGTCTACTTTCCGGGCAACATGCTGCTGCCACCTACACGCCGTATTTTTTATTTCGAGTGCTGCCAGGTTTGGCAACATGTAGCCCTACTTAAAAATGCGGCAAATAACAAGCCATCCAGAAGACGGAAAAACTAATTGCATAATTGCATACTTTTAGCTGCGAATTTACAAAATAATTTCACATTCTTCCCTGCACAATTGTGAAAACACGAATATACGCATGCATACATAACGCAGCTCTATTTAAAAATGCAGTGGGCATGAAATATCCAATACACAATTATTCAATTATTTGGCGCCTTTCGTGTACACATACGCAAATCAACTTTGTACAAGGCGTGAATCCAACAAAAATTCGCAAAAAATATAATTCTAAACTACTTCCGCGCAAATACTACCAATTTACTAAACCAAAGTTTTCACAACTATTCGATCTGTGTTTGTGTACTTCCCAGATACAAAATCCAATCGTTACCTATTGGAGGCGAAGCTAAACAAAATATATGAATGAGATAACAGTAAAAGAGAATTTTAAATATGGAAGAAATGCCTAATATAAGAGCAAATAAACAGAATTGCTGGATGCGTCTACATGCCGCCATATTACTACAGTTCTCTTAAGAATTCTCACAGCCAATCAAAGAGAACTTTTAATAACGAAAATGGCAATAAAAAAGAGATTTCTATTCGGTTTAAATGGCGATTTGTTTTCATTTAACGAAATATAAAATGAAAGAGAAAAAATGAAGGCACAAACATTTAATTTTTTACACAAAAACAACATAAGTTGTGATACAAAATGCAAGAGAATACAAAGAATTAAAAAAAAACTACGATATTATTTAACTTAAAGATACCTACATAATATGAAAGATGAGGATGCAAATTTTTGAGAATAAAAGCACGGAGAGAGTAGTGATAAAAACACACTGCATATGGGATTGTCAGATATTGGCAGTATATAAAGGGTCCGCCATCTAACGTTTTTTTTTCAACTAGTGCTTATTTCGTGAATGGTAACACTTAGCTCATGTCTGATTTGACAGATAATTAGTTTTATCCTTCCAATTGAAATCGCATTCACATGCAAATACTTATTCCATGGCTATATACCACTACATACATATATACTAAATATACTTTCCTGATCGCGGCTAGAGGTAAAGGTAGACCAAAGTGAGTTCACAATTTAACTTTGCTTATATTTTCAAGCTCCTATAACAGCATGCCACCCGACTTAGATTTGAGTTGCGAACCGTAGTTTGCAAAAAAGTTCACAACTTAATCTTATTTGGTTTGCAGCTCAACTCTAATTGTTAGCAAAGTTCGAAACTCAACTATAATTCAATTTGTACTCCAAAAAGTTCACAATTTAACTTTATTTATACTTTCAAGCTCCTACAGCATCATACATGAAGTTGATACCTAAATTTAGATGGTAATTCGCAAAGTTCGCAGCTCAACTTCAATTGTGATTGGACTTAGCTCTAGAGTAGTTTGCAGCTCAACTATAATGGTTAGCAAAGATCGCAACTCAACTCTAATTCAATTTGTACTCCAAAAAGTTCACAATTTAACTTTATTTATATTTTCAAGCTCCTACAGCATCATGTGATTTGACTTAGCTCTAGCGTATTTGCAGCTCAACTCTAATAGTTAGCAAAGTTCGCAACTCAACTCTAATTAAATTTGTACTCCAAAAAGTTCACAATTAAACTTTATTTATACTTTCAAGCTACTACAGCATCATACATGAAGTTGATACTTAAATTTAGATGGTAATTCGCAAAGTTTGCAGCTCAACTTCAATTGTGATTGGACTTAACTCTAACGTAGTTTGCAGCTCAACTCTAATAGTTAGCAAAGTTCGCAACTCAACTCTAAGTCGGAGCGTAGTATTAGCTTAATGTAGGAGCTTGAAAGTATAAATATCATGCGTAAACAGTCTACTTCTTAACCAAGTAGGTATGTTCAACTACAAAAGCAGCTTCATAAATATGTACATGCGCGGCACACGTCCCATGTCCAATGGAAATCGCATTCGCATGCAAATACTTTTTCCATTTCTATATACCACTACATACACATATACTAAATATATTTTGTTGATCAGGGTTAGAGGCAAAGGTAGACCAAAGGGAGTTCACAATTTAACTTTGCTTATATTTTCAAGCTCCTATAACAGCATGCCATCCGACTTAGAGTTGAGTTGCGAACCTAAGTTTGCAAAAAAGTTCACAACTTAATCTTATTTGGTTTGCAGCTCAACTCTAATTGTTAGCAAAGTTCGAAACACAACTCTAATTAAATTTGTACTCCAAAAAGCTCACAATTAAACTTTATTTATACTTTCAAGCTACTACAGCATCATACATGAAGTTGATATCTAAATTTAGATGGTAATTCGCAAAGTTTGCAGCTCAACTTCAATTGTGATTGGACTTAGCTCTAACGTAATTTGCAGCTCAACTCTAATAGTTAGCAAAGTTCGCAACTCAACTCTAAGTCGGAGCGTAGTATTAGCTTAATGTAGGAGGTTGAAAGTATAAATACCATGCATAAACAGTCTACTTCTTAACCAAATAATTATGTTCAACTACTAAAGCAGCTTCATAAATATGTACGTGCGCGGCACACGTCCCATGTCTAATGGAAATCGCATTCGCATGCAAATACTTTTTACATGGCTAGGTATATAAATAAAATAAAAACCATGCGTAAACAGTCTACTTCTTAACTAAGTAGGTACGAGTATGTTCAAATAAAAAAGCAGTTTCATAAATATGTACATGCGCGGCACACGTCCCATGTCCAATGGAAATCGCATTCGCATGCAAATACTTTTTCCATTTCTATATACCACTACATACACACATACTAAATATACTTTGTTGATAGGGGTTAGAGGCAAAGGTAGACCAAAGGGAGTTCACAATTTAACTTTGCTTATATTTTCAAGCTCCTATAACAGAATGCCATCCGACTTAGAGTTGAGTTGCGAACCGTAGTTTGCAAAAAAGTTCACAACTTAATCTTATTTGGTTTGCAGCTCAACTCTAATTGTTAGCAAAGTTCGAAACACAACTCTAATTAAATTTGTACTCCAAAAAGCTCACAATTAAACTTTATTTATACTTTCAAGCTACTACAGCATCATACATGAAGTTGATACCTAAATTTAGATGGTAATTCGCAAAGTTCCCAGCACAACTTCAATTGTGGTTGGACTTAGCTCCAGCGTAGTTTGCAGCTCAACTCTAATAGTTAGCAAAGTTCGGAACTCAACTCTAAGTCGGAGCGTAGTATTAGCTTAATGTAGGAGGTTGAAAGTATAAATACCATGCGTAAACAGTCTACTTCTTAACCAAATAGGTATGTTCAACTACTAAAGCAGCTTCATAAATATGTACATGCGCGGCACACGTCCAATGGAAATCGCATTCGTATGCAAATACTTTTTCCATGGCTATATACCAATCCATACATACAATTTAAGATCTCCTAAAAACATGTATTCTCATTCCAAACTGCATTTGCTCTCTTCTATATCTAATACACGATCATCTACATACAATTGCGAATTTACTAAAAGATTCCCCTTTCATTCCCACAAAATATGATTCGTTCAGACTATATGTATACGTACATAACATATAGCTCTACATAAAAATGCGGCAAATTCTTGTTCCATTTATACTCCCATTCCATTCTATTGCACATCCCCTACAACTATACATACCATAAAGAACTGCGTTTGCACTCTTCTACATCACAAGCATGGTACTTTCTTTCTACTTCCCCATGCAAATGTGAATTTACAGAACGATTCCTATTTCATTCCCTCCACAATTGACACGATCCGACTATACGAATACAAACATAGTACATATGTAGCCCTACTCAAAAATGCGGCAAATAACAAGCCATCCCGAAGACGAAAAAACTAAATGCGAATTGCATACTTTTAGCTGCGAATTTACAAAATAATTTCACATTCTTCCCTGCACAATTGAGAAAACTCGACTATACGCATGCATAAATAACGCAGCTCTACTTAAAAATGCAGTGCGTAAGAAATATCCAATACACTATTAATTGGCGCCCTTCGTATACCCATAAGCAAATCAACTTTCTACAAGGCGTGAATCCCCAACAAAAATTCGCAAAAAATATAAATCTAGACCGCTTCCGTGCAAATACTACCAATTTACTAAACCAAAGTCTTCACAACTATTCAGATACAAAATCCAATCGTTACCTATTGGAGGCAGAGCTAAACAAAATATTTCAATAGATAACAGTAAAAGAGAATTTTAATTATGGAAGAAATGTCTAATATAAGAGCAAATAAACAGAAGTGCTGGATGCGGAAACATGCCCCTTTATTACTACAATTCTCTTAAGAATTCTCACAGCCAATCAAAGAGAACTTTTAATAACGAAAATGGCAATAAAAAAGAGATTTCTATTCCGTTTAAATGGTGCTTTGTTTTCATTTAACAAAATATAAAATGAAGGCACAAACATTTAATTTTTTACACAAAAACAACATAAGTTGTGATACAAAATGCAAGAGAATACGAAGAATTAAAAAAAACTACGACATTATTTAACTTGAAGATACCTACATAATATGAAAGAAGAGACGCAAATTTTTGAGAATAAAAGCACGGAGAGAGTAGTGATAAAAACACACTGTATATGAGATTGTCAGACATTGTCAGTATATATATTGATTTGATTTGTTTTGAGGCCTGGGTTAACCCGGATGGATTTATTGTAGCTAAGTACATGCACAAAGCACACTTAAATATTAGGCTTAAAACTAACAAATTTGACTTAAAGGTACATATACTTAATATGTACTATATACATACATATACTAAATATTCTTTGTTGATCGGGGCTAGAGGCAAAGGTAGACCAAAGCTCCTATAACAGCATGCATGAAGCTGATACTAAGCTCCGACTTAGAGTTGAGTTGCAAGCAGTAGTTTGCAATAAAGTTCACAATTTAATCTTATTTAGTTTGCAGCTCAACTCTAATTGTTAGCAAAGTTCGAAACTCAACTCTAAGTCGGAGCGTAGTATTAGCTTAATGTAGGAGCTTGAAAGTATAAATACCATGCGTAAACAGTCTACTTCTTAACCAAGTAGGTATGTTCAACTACAAAAGTAGCTTCATAAATATGTACATGCGCGGCACACATCCCATGTCTAATAGAAATCGCATTCGCATGCAAATACTTATTCCATTTCTATATACCACTACACACGCATATACTAATTATACTTTGTTGATCGGGGCTAGAGGCAAAGGTAGATCAAAGGGAGTTCACAATTTAACTTTGCTTATATTTTCAAGCTCCTATAACAGCATGCATGAAGCTGATACTAAGCTCCGACTTAGAGTTGAGTTGCAAGCCGTAGTGTGCAAAAAAGTTCACAATTTAATCTTATTTAGTTTGCAGCTCAACTCTAATTGTTAGCAAAGTTCGCAACTCAACTCTAGTTCAATTTGTACTCCAAAAAGTTCACAATTTAACTTTATTTATACTTTCAAGCTCCTACAGCATCATGTGATTGGACTTAGCTCTAGCGTAGTTTGAAGCTCAACTCTAATAGTTAGCAAAGTTCGCAACTCAACTCTAAGTTGGAGCTTAGTATCAGCTTCATGCATGCTGTTATAGGAGCTTGAAAATATTAGCAAAGTTAAATTGTGAACTCCCTTTGATCTACCTTTGCCTCTAGCCCCGATCAACAAAGTATAATTAGTATATGCGTATGTAGTGGTATATAGAAATGGAATAAGTATTTGCATGCGAATGCGATTTCTATTAGACATGGGATGTGTGCCGCGCATGTATAGTATAAATACCATGCGTAAACAGTCTACTTCTTAACCAAGTAGGTATGTTCAACTACAAAAGCAGCTTCATAAATATGTACATACGCAGCACACATCCCGTGTCCAATGGAAATCGCATTCGCATGCAAATACTTATTCCATGGCTATATAACACTACATACACATATACTAAATATACTTTGTTGATCGTGGCTAGAGGCAAAGGTAGACCAAAGGGAGTTCAGAATTTAACTTTGCTTATATTTTCAAGCTCCTGTAACAGCATGCATGAAGCTGATACTAAGCTCCGACTTAGAGTTGAGTTGCGAACCGTAGTTTGCAAAAAAGTTCACAATTTAATCTTATTTGTTTTGCAGTTCAACTCTAATTGTTAGCAAAGTTTGAAATTCAACTCTAATTCAATTTGTACTCCAAAAAGTACACAATTTAACTTTATTTATACTTTCAAGCTCCTACAGCATCATACATGAAGTTGATACCTAAATTTAGATGGTAATTCGCAAGTTCGGAGCTCAACTTCAATTGTGATTGGACTTAGCTCTAGCGTAGTTTGCAGCTCAACTCTAATAGTTAGCAAAGTTCGCAACTCAACTCTAAGTCGGAGCGTAGTATTAGCTTAATGTAGGAGCTTGAAAGTGTAAATACCATGCGTAAACAATCTACTTCTTAACCAAGTAGGTATGTTCAACTACTAAAGCAGCTTCATAAATACTCGTATGAACGTGCGCGGCACACGTCCCATGTCCAATGGAAATCGCATTCGCATGCAAATACTTTTTTCATAGTCCGCTTTCATACGTCGCAAGTTCGAAAGATTCAAATGAGTGCAAAAGAGAGGGATAATGAAACAAAAAATACCCAATTAACCAAATTCCCACTGCCTGTGGGTAGCAATTTCATTGCAAGTTTTTGACATTTCTTTTTCTCCTTCTTCTTTCTTTTTAGCATTTGCTTCATTACTTCTTTCGCTGTGTTACGAGCACAACATTTCAGTATGGCGGATGAACTGAAATGGACCAAAGAATTAACAAGAGGGCTCATTTTCAATTATGAAAGATTGAGCGCCAAAGATGAAATGAAAGAGAACTGTCAAATAACATGCAAACTCAAAGAAGGGGAAAGTCTTCATGTAGAGTTGCGCGCATCACTGAATGACAATTCAAAAGAAAATAACCAGAACATGCGCATTACACACCTGCGACGTATGAAAGCGGACATAGCTATATACCAATCCATACATACAATTTCAGATCTGCTAAAAACATGTATTCCCATTCCAAACTGCATTTGCTCTCTTCTATATCTACATACACGATCATCTACATACAATTGCTAATTTACTAAAAGATTCCCCTTTCATTCCCACAAAATATGATTCGTTCAGACTATACGTATACGTACATAACATATAGCTCTACATCAAAATGCATGCAAATTCTTGTTCCATTTCTACTCCCATTCCATTCTATTGCACGTCCCCTACAACTATACATACCATAAAGAACTGCGTTTGCACTCTTCTACATCACAAGCTTGGCACTCTTTCTACTTCCCAATGCAAATGTGAATTTACTGAACGATTCCTATTTCATTCCCTCCCCAATTGACACGATCCGACTATACGAATACATACATAGTACATAAGTAGCCCTACTCAAAAATGCGGCAAATAACAAGCCATCCAGAAGACGAAAAAACCAATGCGTAATTGCATACTTTTAGCTGCGAATTTCCAAAATAATTTCACATTCTTCCCTGCACAATTGAGAATACACGACTATACGCAAGCATACATAACGCAGTTCTACTTAAAAATGCAGTGCGCAAGAAATATCCAATACACATCGTGTACCCATACGCAAATCAACTTTCTACAAGGCGTGAATCCCCAACAAAAATTCGCAAAAAATTGAAATCTAGACACTTCCGCGCAAATACTACCAATTTACTAAACCAAAGTCTTCACAACTATTCGATGTGTGTTTGTGTACTTCCCAGATACAAAATCCAATCGTTACCTATTGGAGGCGGAGCTAAACAAAATATTTCAATGAGATAGCAGTAGAACAGAATTTTAAATATGGAAGAAATGCCTAATATAAGAGCAAATAAACAAAAGTGCATCCAGCGTATACATGCCGCCTTATTACTACAGTTCTCTTAAGAATTCTCACACCCGATCAAACAGAACTTTTAATAACGAAAATGGCAATAAAAAAGAGATTTCTATTCGGTTTAAATGGCGATTTGTTTTCATATATGGAAATATAAAATGAAAGAGAAAAAATGAAGGCACAAACATTTAATTTCTTACAAAAAAACAACATAAGTTGTGATACAAAATGCAAGAGAATACGAAGAATTAAAAAAAAACTACGATATTATTTAACTTGAAGATACCTACATAATATGAAAGAAGAGGATGCAAATTTTTGAGAATAAAAGCACGGAGAGAGTAGTGATAAAAACACACTGCATATGAGATTGTCAGACATTGGCAGTATATAAAGGGTCCGCCATCTAACGTTTTTTTTTTTCAACTAGTACTTATTTCGTGAATGGTAACACTTAGCTCATGTCTGATTTGACAGATAATTAGTTTTATCCTTCCGGAAAATAATGGAAAATAATTTCATTCAAATGGCTGCCTCGGCTGGCCATATAGTAGCCTACACGATCGGCCCAATTTTTAAGCACATTATCGATTGTGTGCAGCTGTATTTTACCAATGGCTTCACGAATATTGTCCTTTAAAGCGTCAATTGTCTCTGGCTTGTCGGCTTAGCACTTATCTTTTACGGCACCCCACAAATAATAGTTCAACGGTGTCAAATCGCAGCTCCGAGGTGGCCAAACGACATCAGCTCTGCGGCTGATAATGCGATCTTCAAAAACTGGGCGCAAAACATCGAGTGTAGCTTTGGCTGTGTGGCACGTAGCGCCGTCCTGTTGAAACCAAATGTTGCCAATATCCTCCTCTTCAATTTTTGTGAACAAAAATTCGTTCAACATGGCCCGATAACGATCGCCATTGACTGTAACGGCTACTCCTTGCTCATTTTCGAAGAAAAATGGCCCAATTATGCCTCTGGACCAAAATCCGCACCAAACAGTGACTCGTTTTGGGTGTATCGGCTTTTCAATGTATACGTGCGGGTTTTCTGTGCCCCAAATGCGACAATTTTGCTTGTTTACATACCCGCCAAGATCAAAATGAGCTTCATCTGAAAAGATGATTTTTTTGGCGAAAACGCATTGGATGGTCAGTTGGCTTCAACTCCTGAACCAATTGGACTTTGTATGGCGTCATACCAAGGTCTTTATGCAAAATTCGTCTCAATGATGTCTCCGAAATGTTCAATTGTTGAGAACGACGGATTGATGTTGATGGCGCTTCACGCACACTTTCTGCCACAGCAGCAATATTCTCGGGTGTTCGCACTGTTTTTGGCTTTTCACGCTTTGGTTTATCGATGAGGATGCCAGTTTCTTTCACTTTTTTCACAAGATAACGAACATACGGACCTGACGGTGCTTCTCTTCTTCCAAAATCCGTACGCAATTTTCGCACACATTCTGCAACATTACCATGATTTTCAAAGTAATGTCGCAATATTTCCCATCGTTGTTCAAGCGTATACACAACCATATTCGTTCAGCGGAAGGATAAAACTAATTATCTGTCAAATCAGACATGAGCTAAGTGTTACCATTCACGAAATAAGCACTAGCTGAAAAAAAAAAAAACCTTAGCTGGCGGACCCTTTATATTGATTTGATTTGATTTGAGGCCTGGGTTAACCCGGATGGATTTATTGTAGCTAATTACATGCACAAAGCACACTTAAATACTAGGCTTAAAACTAACAAATTTGACTTAAAGGTACATATACTTAATACTATATACATATACTAAATATACTTTGTTGATCGGGGCTAGAGGCAAAGGTAGACCAAAGGGAGTTCACAATTTAACTTTGCTTATATTTTCAAGTTCCTATAACAGCATGCATGAAGCTGATACTAAGCTCCGACTTAGAGTTGAGTTACGAACCGTAGTTTGCAATAAAATTCCCAATTTAGTCTTATTTAGTTTGCAGCTCAACTGTAATAGTTAGCAAAGTTCGCAACTCAACTCTAAGTCGGAGCGTAGTATTAGCTTAATGTATAAATAACATGCGTAAACGTCTACTTCATAACCAAGTAGGTATGTTCAACTACAAAAGCAGCTTCATAAATATGTACATGCGCGGCACACATCCCATGTCCAATGGAAATCGCATTCACATGTAAATACTTATTCCATGGCTATATACCGCTACATACACATATACTAAATATACTTTGTTGATCGTGGCTAGAGGCAAAGGTAGACCAAAGGGAGTTCACAATTTAACTTTGCTTATATTTTCAAGCTCCTATAACAGCATGCCATCCGAGTTTCGAACTTTGCTAACAATTAGAGTTGAGTTGCAAACCAAAGAAAATTAAATTGTGAACTTTTTTGCAAACTACGGTTCGCAACTCAACTCTAAGTCGGAGCGTAGTATTAGCTTAATGTAGGAGCTTGAAAGTATAAATATCATGCGTACTACTTCTTAACCAACCTTAACCAACAACCTACTTCTTAACCAAGTAGGTATGTTCAACTACAAAAGCAGCTTCATAAATATTGTGATAACCACTTAAATGTAAGCAGCGACATCTAGATTCACAGAGCAGAAAATGTCGATACTGGAATAACAAAGTCTCGACTGGAGAGTGGAATCGAATTTTCCAAATTGTATGGGACGCTGGATGGCGAGGGTTGTTCTCGAAGTATGTCATTCGAGTATAAATACCAGCATCCCAAAGGTATGCAAACGAGTTCTAAAGTGTAATTTGAAGTGTTAATTAGGAGAAGTGATTAAGTGGTTTAAGTAAAAGATAAGAAAAGTGTAAGCGGTTGAGAAATTGGATTGTACTGAGAGAAACAATTAAATAGTGAATTGTAACTGTACTGAATAAAGGGATTTGAATTGAAAAGAATAAGTTCTATTATTTGTACCGACACAAACATTTTACATTGGTGTCAGAAGTGGGATAGGACTTATTGTGTGTAAAAAAAAAATAAAAAAAAAAGTGTTTTCTGACTATTTGAAAAAGCTAGAATGGGTCGAAAACTATTGCAGTTGACCCTCGTCCGACTCAAATACGAGTTGAACAAGAGAAGCCTCAGCGCCAGTGGAGCAAAAAGTGACCTGGTGCTCCGACTTCAGGAGGCTTTGAACAACGAGGGACATGATCCTGACGCATATTCCTTTGCTGATGACGAGGATGAACAGACAAGTACCGGCAATGACATGGCTGCGATGATGCAACTCCTCTTATTAAAAATGGACGAACAAAAGAAAAATATGGAAGAACAAAAAAACAGTCTGGAACAAAAAATGGACGAACAGAAGAGCAGTCTCGACGAACAAAAGAAAAATCTGGAAGAACAAAAGAATAGTCTCGAACAAAAGCTGGATGAACAAAAGAAAAATCTAGACGAGCAGAAGAGCAGGTTAGGTAAGAGTGGCTGTTGGAAATACCAACCCACTTAGGCCTATTGACCCATTGTGATGCCACGTGGATCTATGATCTTCTTACTACTGGAACCAGTTTGAGCTTATAATAAAGCGTAGGAGACTGTTAACGTCTATTTTTTCTAGATCGTTTAGGTCGTTGTAGAAGAAAGCTCCTAGATGAAGCTTCCTTCTCTGAGAGAGAGCTGGGCATGTGCAGAGAAGGTGGGGGATTGTCTCCTCCTCTTCCTCGTCCATGCAGCTTCTACAGAAATCGTTAGTAAAAGCGCCAAGCCTTCTTGCGTGCTTGCCTATGAGGCAGTGTCCGGTAATGACACCTATTATGGCGCTGAGATGTTTCCCATCTAAAAGGATCAGACACTTAGATCGACTCAGATCCAGCCTTGGCCAGATCTGTTTGGTCGCTAGACATGTTTGTCCAGCAGTCCACCTAAGGTCCGTTCTTTTATTGGCATCTAGCTTTAGTGTTAGTTTGCACGTAGCGATTGGTATACCTATACTACCTTTGTCCGGTAGGATAGGTAGAGTGGTTCCAATTTTGGCGAGTTCATCGGCTCTGCAGTTCCCTGGAATGTCTCTGTGGCCCGGCACCCAACAGAGGTGAATGTTGAACTGCTCTGCCATCTCCATGAGAGATGATCGGCATTCAAGGGCAGTTTTAGAACACAATGAGACCGAGTCCAGGGACTTGATGGCGGCCTGAATATCAGAAAATATGCGGATATCCTTTGCAGATATCACGTTTTTCTTCAGCCAGGACAGAGCTTCTTTAATCGCCAAAATTTCCGCCTGGAACACGCTACAGTGATTTGGAAGGCGGAAAGAGAGGCTTAGATTTAGCTTATCTGAGAAAACACCGGCACCAACTCCGCTGTCGGTTTTAGATCCATCTGTGTAGAGATGGATTGACTTGTCCTCCATGAAAGCATCCTCCTCCCAGAATGATCTAGAGGGGAAGCTTACATGGAAGTTTTTGTCAAACCAAAGTTCAAGTATGGTGTAATCGGTGTTCTCTGTGAGGATTCCTAATGTATTAAGAATGTTGGCGTGGCCAAATGAATTATTTGTCCACTGTTTAGTCGCTTTAAGGCGAATAGCTGCAGTCGCAGCTACTTCCTTGCTAAAAATGTCGAGGGGTGTCAAGCGAAGCAGAATATCTAATGCCGCAGAGGGGGTAGACCGCAAGGCTCCGCTTGTGCATAGACATGCTGTTCTTTGGACTCTGCTTAATTTAATGCAGTTGACTGCATTTTCCAAGGCCGTCCACCAGACAACCACCCCGTAAGTGAGTATCGGTCTTATGACCGAGATGTATAGCCAGTGGGTTATGCGAGGTTGAAGGCCCCATTTGTTCCCAATGGCTTTCTTGCAAGAGAATAAAGCTATTGTGGCTTTATTGACTCTTTCTTGAATGTTAGGTTTCCAGTTTAGTTTCCTGTCAAAAATGAGACCCAGATATTTTGCTGTATCGGAGAAAGCTAAACTGATACCGTTTATTGAAGGAGGGTCTATGATTGGAATTTTATATTTCCTAGAAAAGCGGACAAGATCAGTTTTATGGGGGTTTATTCCCAATCCACAGCGATCTGCCCAGCAGGTTAATCTGTTAAGATTTACTTGGAGGAGTTCCTTAATGGTATTTAGATGTTTTCCTGAGACGGCTATGGCAACGTCATCCGCATAGGCAATCACTCTGCTACCACCCGCTTCCAGGTATATCAGTAGTTCGTTGACCACTAAGTTCCAGAGAAGGGGGGAGAGGACACCGCCTTGCGGCGTACCCCTACTGACATATCTTTTAGCAGAAGTCTCACCCAGTTTGGAGTTGATTATCCTGCTTGTTAGCATTAGATTAATCAGCTCCCCAAGTGAGCCGTCTACCTGCAGAGTTGACAGCGCAGTCGTGATTGCGGATGTGTTGACGTTGTTAAAGGCGCCTTCTATGTCGAGGAAAGCAACCATTGTGTACTCCTTATATTGTAGGGATCGTTCGATGTGGCTAGTCAGAGAGTGCAAAGCCGTTTCCACCGACTTTCCTTTACAGTAGGCATGTTGAGCCGTAGACAGAAGTCTTGGATCAACTTTAGCTCGAATATGGATATCAATCAGTCGTTCTAAAGTTTTCAGAAGGAATGATGATAGACTTATAGGTCTGAGGTCCTTTGGGACTACATGAGAACATTTTCCAGCTTTGGGAATGAATACTACATTGACTTCTCTCCATAACAGTGGAATGTGGATAAGTTCTACACAGCTCCTCATAATATTTTCCAACACTGGTAGAATAATATCTGAGGATCTCTGTAGCTCGGCAGGTATAATACCGTCCGGACCAGCAGACTTGTATGGTTTGAAGCTATGCAGCGCCCAGAGCAGTTTGTCTCTCGTAATCAGACCATGAATTTTGGTCACGGTTGCAGTAGGTTTGTTTGGGCTGCTACTGGCCGCGAGTTGGGAGCTACCTGGAAAGTGGGTGTCCAGAAGCAGGTTGAGTGATTCATCACTTGAGGTTGTCCAAGAGCCATCGGTTTTTTTCAAACAGCTGGGCATCATAGGATTTGTGGAGAGGATTTTTCTTAGCCGCGAAGCCTCAGAGGTTTCTGTAATTTTGTCGCAGAATGACCTCCAGGATTTTCGCTTTGCCTTCCTCAGTTCTTTTTTGTATAATTTGAGGGATTCTTTATATGAGTCCCAGTCGGTCACTTTTCTTGTGCTTTTTGCTGCGTTGAAAAGTTTTCTGCAGGTGTTTCTGAGCAGTCCTCGTGCCGATGTCCACCAATGTGGCTTTTTCTTGCCTCTTGGTTGAATAAGAGGGCAGGAAGCGGCCATAGCCTTATTGAGAGTCAGAGTAAATTCCCTGACTTTCATGTCGAGCTCATTGGTGTCACGCGGGGGACGTGATAGTTTAGAGGATATCGTTTCCGACATATTCCTCTATATTTTGTCCAATCAGTTTTCCAGTAGTTCCGGAAAGCTGGTTGGCGGGGGGGAGCATCACTCAGACTGAATTGGATGTATCTATGGTCTGAAAAGGAGTGTTCAGACGATACCATCCAGTTTGTTAGCCTTTGGGTGGTGCTGTCGGGGACAAGAGTAATATCTAATACTTCTTGTCGGTTTTTTGTTATAAAAGTGGGCTCATTGCCAATATTGCAAATTAAGAGGTTAGTACTTAAAATATAGTCTAAAAGTGACTCACCTCTATCATTGATGTCGGTACTGCCCCATACCGTATGATGTGCGTTAGCGTCGCATCCGATTATGAGGCCAGTTTTTTGCCTTCCCGCTTCCAGTACCACCCTTTCTAGGTTATCACCAGGGAGAGGGCCCACTTGGTCGTGGCCAAGGTAAGCCCATGCCAGCCAGTAAGAGCCTTTGGCAGTCTCTAATCTGGCAACGGTTAGGTCGGGGTCACTGAGGTTGGGAAGTAGAAATACATTAAGGCTACGTTTCACTAATATACAAGTTCTAATCTTACCTTTGTCTCTTGTATAGAGCGGAACGTATGTGGGTGTCCTAAGTCCACGAACCACGCCTTCTGCAATCCATGGTTCCTGGATTAGAATTATGTCTTCTGCGTTTTTAGAAAGACGCAGAATGAGTGCGGCCGAAGCCTTTTTTGAGTGGTGGAGATTAATCTGGAGAAACCGTATCATTGCTACAGTCTTCCAGAGTCGCCTCCACCACGGTGTTGTTGAGGTCCTCCGATTCTGAAGATGTGCCCAAGAGCTCATCTTCTATCTCTTATCGTGTAGAACCTCTAATTGCTTCGTCATCGGTTTCCATTTCCGACAGTATGTCAGAAGAGGAGACCGACGGCTTGGTAGTCACCTCTGACAGATTGGAGTCGTCGCTATCCAATTCTGGAAAGGTTATCGACGCTCCAAGATCCAAGGTTGTGATGTCAGGTGTTAAAGGAGGAGGAGGTTGCTTATCAGCATCCAGCTCATCCTTTTTGTACACCCTTAAGTGAATGGACTCGAATCCGAACCGAATCATGCCTTTCGTCTGCGCCAGAGGATTAAGGGATTCCTTATTGATCACAATTAACGCGCATCTATAAGAACCCCTTAGTTCCTCCAGTTTCGCGACTTTCCAGTCATGAGTCGGAAGAGTCGGATTGCTGAGCCGGATGATTTCCAGGATACTTTCTGGAGAGGAGGGTTCGGCTGGAATCCAGGTACGAGTTCGAGGTCTACTAGGAATGTCTTCCTTAGGTACGACCTCGAGTTTTGCACCTGGCCAAACCTCTCCTAAACCATCGATGGCCTTGGTGAAGAGATCGAGAGATCTCTGGTTGGAGCAAGCGATGAGCTTGACATGGCCTTGGTGCCAGCCAGCGTCGCTTGTGATAGGAGGTGGTCCTGGGTTTTCCCGCATGATGGCCAAGAAGTTGCTCGAGAGCTTCAACTTGACCAATTGCCACCGTTCCGGTGTAATGGAACCGTCGGTATCGCTCCTGTCGATCACCGCGATCACCAATGCGTCCTTTAGGACTTCATTATAAGACCTCAGAGATCTGCTGTTGGATGGCCCAGGGGTTGTAGAACTGTGTGTCTTGGGCCTCTTGGAAACCGGTACGGTTTCCTCCAACGATCTCTGACGCTTAGAGGAGTCTTTTGACGTTTTGGGAGCAGTGGAAGCAGTGGGAAATCCGTCTTTTAGGATGTTTTTAGCCCACTCAACCTTGCTCTTTATTTCCGCACTTCTCTCAACCTCCGGAATGGATCCGAAGGTTTTGATGATGCGTGAAGCATTTCGGCGTCTTATGTAGAGCGCCTTAGATGGAGCTTGCCGATGCGGCTGAGCTCCAGATTCCTCCTTGGAGGGAGGAGTTTTGGTAGCAGCAACAAGTCCGTGACCTGCCACAAACTTGCTGCTGCTAGGGGTGGAGGAGGTGATAGGACCATGGCTTGCCACAGTCCTAACACTTCCTGAATTCTTATTTTTTGGCTCGTTCCTTTTGCCTTTAAAGGATGGCGCACCATGGCCTGCCACAGTTTTGCCTCCTCTCGGCAATGCAGGAGCCTTGCCGGTAGTCGGTGTAGTCACCGTTCCACCGCCCGGTAATGAAGGAGTACCGGCCTCGGTTTTTGTTTTTTGGTTGTTATCCATTAATGGTCCCACGAGTAGCGGAGAAAGGGGTTTCTGTACAGAGATCCGCCGTATACAGATAAGGCTAGCTAATCCGAAGGTCGCCAGGTATCCGGATACTCCGTTTGCGACTGAGCTATTTTTGGAGATACTGGGTCCTCAGCTAGGTTGATCTTCGGCACGGGTCGTATAACACCTTGATCCAGCCCAGGGGAATGATGGAGTGCTTTGGGAGTTGGGAAGAGCAGCATTGAACAAAAATTCAACGAACAAACCAACAATCTGCACGGTCTTCAACAGAAAATGGATGAACAAAAGAATAATCTGGAAGAACAAAAGAACATTCTCCAGCAAAAATTCGAAGAAATCGATGGCAAATTTGAAAGAATAGAAAAGAACGTTGATGACAAATTTGATAGAATAGAGAAGAATGTTGGCGAAAAATTCGAAGAAATGGACAGCAAAGTTCAGCAACTAACAAAAGAGCTCGACACAGTGCGAAAACAGAAACTGCGAGAATGTTCTTTAAGCGGTCCAAGGAGAAAAGATTTGAAGCCTCCCTCATTCGATGGCCAGACCTCATGGTCTACTTATAAGAAGCAGTTTGAAATGGCTGCCTGTGCAAACGACTGGGACAATGAGGAAAAGTGCTTTGCCCTAGCAATGGCCTTACGCGGTCCTGCGGCAGAATTGTTACAAACACTCGATATCGAAAAGAATAGAGACTATATGGCTTTAGTGCAGGCTATGGAAAAACGGTTTGGGGATAGCCACATGCGGGAAGTTTACAAGGTTCAATTGCAAGGCCGTATGCAGCAACGAGGAGAAACACTGCAACAGCTCCAAGCAGACGTGAGTAGACTGGCACATTTGTCACATCCCACCGCAGGCCAAGAAATAATCGACGAAATGGCAAAGGACGCATTCATTAGGGGAATTGCAGATTTGAAGCTACAATCAGCAGTAAGGATGGCCGGGAAAAGAACCCTTGCTGAAGCACTTGCCTTCGCTCTGGCGATGGAAGCATCCAATCAGGCTTCCAAAGGAATGCATTTCGTCAGGGAAATAGTATCTGGTGAATGCTCCTGCTCAAGACCAACTACTATGCAACGAAATATCCCGCGGGAGAGACGAAGGATGCGCTGCTGGAACTGCGATAAAGTAGGACATCTGCAAGAGCATTGTAAAGAACCAGTACGACGAGAAGGCTGCCTGCACTGGGGTTACAGGCAAATAGAAAGAAAAACCAGCAGAAACGGTTACCAAGAAACGCGTCAAATTTCCAGAAGCCATCAGTTAGGAAATGCTTACTTCGCGGGGCAGAAGTCTGTAGCAGGAGTCGACTCCAGGGTAATTATCCCAGTCTCACAGGTAAAACAATGCAATGAAAGCCTCCCAGCAGAAGTAGTCAGTGGTAAAGAAGCGAAAGAACAGGCAACTATCCAAACGATCAGGACTGAGCCAATAGAGGGTTGGAGTATAGACGAAATCCGTTCCTCCCAACAGGCAGACAATGACATCGAACCAATATTGGCCTGGAAAGAACACGAGGAAAGACCAAGCTGGCAGCAGATATCAGATCGGAGCCAAACTCTGAAGGCATACTGGGCACAGTGGGACTCGCTTTTTGTGCAAGATGGATTGCTGAAGAGAAAATGGGAAAGTGCAGATGGGACAACATCTCGTATGCAGCTAATTGTGCCACGGTCCAGAGTCAACCAAGTACTCCATGAAATACATGACGGAATCTCAGGAGGCCATTTGGGAATAAACAAGACGTTGGAAAAGGTAAGGGAACGTTTCTATTGGCTAAGCGCTAAACAAGATGTCG
>OX422141.1:53326769-53508317 GCA_949129095.1 Volucella bombylans
TGACATATACTGAAATGACGTACAATGACAGTAGATTTCCAACGCATGTTCCAATGGAATAATAACAATGGAATAATACAAGTTACGCCATCTCTTAGCAAACCGCACGAATTAAGTTATAGACCCAATATTCCCACGGATATTGGCGGCATATTATCTAAGGATGACGTCAATTGTCTTGTCAACGACTTCTCAGAACATGTTTTCAAATCGGTCGATGAAAGTATTCCAAAAATTCATAAAATATCTACTCCTTAATGTTACTTGCCCAAATACTGTACTTAATTAAACTGAGGAATGTTTGCAGACATATTTGGCAATGGTATCACCTACCCATATTCAGGCACCAAATGACATACTTGAATAAGCAAATAAGCATACAAATTTCAGAATTCCGTAACATAGAGTGGAACAAAAAGCTCAATATACCTGATAAAAACGGAAAACATTTCTGGAACATCGTCAAATTAGTAAAATTTCTAAAAAACGCTTCTTGCACATACTTCACCGGTGTCGAAAAAGCCAATGTACTTGCCGTAAATTTTTCCAACAATTATATTCTCTCACAAAACTTAGGTGATGCACACACCAACACTATTATAAGCAACACTATTCAAGCTGTCTTAGAAGAAAGGTTAAATCATTCTTCTTCCACTATTTTTGTTACCGAAGAAGATAGGGGAAGGTCGTGTACCTCGGAACGATTTCAATAATCTAGCATTTTTCTCTTTTACTTCTTAACCTGTGCTAAAAAAAAGAATTCACGCAGCAACAAAAACATATTATCTCCCTAAGAAAGGTTTGAACTTATTGTTGAAGTGCATAGTTTTTAAGTAAAACATTAAAATTAATTAAGTTTGCCATCGTTCCAAGGTACACTTAGGTAGTGTACCTTGGAACAAGGGGGTGTGTACCTTGGTACGGTTGAGATAAAAGTCTCAGATCTTTAGAAAACAAACATAACTCCAGCTTTATTATTTAAAATTAAGTTAAAAACAAAACAACAAAAAATAAAAAATTAGTAAAAATAAATTGTAGAAATTCAGGTTGATTTACACAAGAAAATTTCGTTCTTAAACCTTCTTGCCTCTTGCTAACTGGAAAATTTCTTCGATGGTCATTTCATCATCACCGCTGAAGTCCTCGTCGCTCCTATTTTCTATTGGCGTGGTTTTTGCTTTCGCATGTCTGAATTTAGGAATTCGTGGAATCACCGGCAGCTCAAAAGTTTCATCATCGTCTGAGGACTCGTTCAAAACTTTTTTCTTCGCTGAATTTGGCTTTTTAGTGGTCTTGACTTTCGAGCTTCCTGTAGCAATTTCTTCCTTCTCAGGAGTGTCCGTAAGAATCCTAGTTCTTCCCCTCTTTCTTCCACGTGCAATAGGATCCTCTCTTGGTGCAGCTTTTGGAAATGGCCTTATTTGCTCTGGTGATACGAAATTTATCGAAGGAACCAATACTGCAGAGGTCGCTGTGGATGTTCCTGGTCTTTGTTCATCTGCAATTATAAGGTCATTTGCATTTTCGGTGGGCATAGCAGCTGGTTTTTCAGGACATGGTCGATCCGTTACGAAGCTACTAAGGAATTCATCTTCGTTGAAGGGATATCGTGATTGAAGGGATATATTCCTGTTACTTCAAATCCTTTAACGATGTTTTGCTGATTGAATGCTTTCGGATAAGACTGGCCGACAATTTGTGCTACATTGTAAATTGACATTGGTTTTCCTGGGTTGTTCAGCATCCATTCACTTGCGGCTTTGTTGTAGTAAGTTTTATACGGTCCAAATACCGTTCTATCCAGAGGCTGCATTTTGTGGGAAGTATGCGGCGGCAGAGTCAAAAGAACAACTCCATGTTTTCTGGCGAGATCAATGGCCTGCAGAGATATGTGGCTATCATGGTTGTCCATTATAAGCAAAACTTTTTCATCTGGTGTCGGCTTTGAATGTGCTATAAAATGTACGAAGAACTCAATAAACAGTTGCTCGTTTGACCAGCCGGAAGGATTAGCACCACCAATACACCCTGCTGGAGCACCCTTAAGCATATGTTCCTTGAAATGAACTCTGGGGAATATCAACATCGGCGGAACATGATTTCCTATTGCATTAATAGCCGCGACCATAGTGACATTTATTCCTCTTTCTCCCGAGGTCATGCTTCCTATTTGTTTTTCACCTTTGGCAGCTAAAACTTTCGGTGGGACGTGAACCGTTGAATTTCCAGTTTCGTCAAGATTGTAAATTCTACTTGGATAAAATTTAAAACGGGAATAGCAATCTTCCAAATTGGTAAAAAATTGTCCCACATTGCAGCTGTTAAAACTGGTTGATCTGGAAAGACTGGTCGACTCTGGCTTTCTGAGTGATAAAGTTTGGTGCCGTTTAAGAAAGCCAATCATCCACTCTTTGCCAGCTGCTTCGTTCTTTATCCACGACTCCGGAAGAATTTTTCCATTTGCTTTTGCAAAACTAAAGGCCAATTTGGTTGTATCAACTTTCGATAATCCATACTGCAGCTTTGCTGCTGTGGTAAGGTATTCAACCAAGGCAAGTTCTTCTTCATCATTAAGCACTTTTTTGGGTGCAATTTCTGAATGGTATTTGAACGTTGCATCGCCAGATTTCCGATGCATTTGAAGATGACAAAAAATTTTTTTTTTGGAAATACCGTGGTCTTTTGCAGCTCTGCCGATTGTTTCCTTATTGTAGAGAACATCGTTGATAACTTCCTGTAAGGCATTTTCATCCAAAGGAGTTCTTTTAACACCTTCCTTGCTGCGAGGCATATTCAGACTGCGGCAATGAAAAAAAAACCGTAGATGAGTCATGGCGAAATAAAATCTCATTTTGTTTTTAGTAATGTGATTGGACCTTGAACGGTCCAAGGTACAATTCAAGTGCCGTTCCAAGGTACAAAACATCGATATTTCTTCTTTAATCACTTTAATCTTTTAAATTCGCATAAAATTTTACCCAACGATCAGTTTAGTTTTAGGCGTCATCGCGTACATCCAATCAGGTACTGAGAATATGCAACTGTATTTAAAGAAATCGGTGAGAAGGGAAATCTACTGGCATAGATTTATTAGACATTGAAAAGGCTTTGACTCTGTTTGGGATGAGCGTTTGATATACAAAATGACACATTTAAACTTTCCTCCATATCTCTGTAAAATAGTCCAACGTTTCCTATCCAGTCGTCGTTTCAACGTCTATGTTAATAGTAGTGTCTTTGACTTAAAAGACTTTCAATCGGGTGCACCGCAAGGCTAAGTCCTTGGCCCAATCCTCTATAACATTTATACATCTGATATACCAAAGTCACCGCACTGTGATACAGCTATATTTGCAGACAACACCGCAATATTTTCATCTCATGAATTCGAATCTAAAAAATGGAATCTAAATATTAAATAATATAATTGTACCACAAATGGAAAATCAAACTTAATGAAGGAAAAACGCGGCCTATTTTTTTCACTTGGAATAGAAAGTCTTGCTTTCTTCCCAGCTCCAATCTTCAACTGAATGGAAGCTATATAAATTGGGAACCCTGTCAGATATCTAGGAATTTATTTGGATACCAAGTATGCATTTAAGGACCATATCGTATTGTATAAAAAAATAGGAATAGCAATGCTGTACCAGTTTATTAATGTAAAATCACTACTTTCCACTGACTATAAAATTATTATTATTATTGTTATTATTATTTATTATTATTAAGGGATCTATACAAATGAATTTGTAATGTCCGGGATTTTACGTCGGGGTACTATGCACATGTGGCGTTTGTCAACAAGCATGCGGTATATCGTGCAAGGTAATCTTTCAGGCAATTCTGCTATATTGATGACAAGTATGGACCGACGCTGCAACTTGCCGCATAAACAAATTGCAAGTCTCGCAAAGTAAGCTCTTAAAAATCTAGCATCACTTACCTTGGCACAACTCAACTCGTGATACTCATGTAAGAGCGAATGTTGAATTGATTGCTAATAGAATCTTTAAACTTAATAAATAATAATTTTAAAAGAAGATGTAGTTTTACTGATAATCCGCTTGTAAACAAATTACGGACTTATGATTGATAAATATTAGGTACACGAGGGTTGTCTGAAAAGTTTCCGACCGCAACGTAAAGATAGCGGCACTCGTCAATAAAAGCTAGTGAATGCTACTCGTAGTTGTGCATCTTTTGACAGTTACTTACCGAAGTTTCAGTCATTTTGGACGCAGTTTTTAGTCGTTTGAGTGAAAAAAATTATTATCGAGCTGTTATTACATTTTTGTTTTTGAAAGGCGTATTGCCTTGAGTTGGACTCTGTGTATGGGGACTCTGCACCATCATTTACCACAGTGAAATTTTGGGCAGCTGAATTTAAACGTGGCTGTAAGAGCTTGGGAGATGATGAACGTTCGTGACGTCCAAAAACTGCAACCACTGACGATAACATTGCTAAAGTTCACGAAATGGTGTTACACGACCGCCGAATTAAAGTGAGAGAGATAGTAGAGGTTATGAAAATGTTCAAAGAACGTGTTTGTTACATATTAAATATAGTTTTAGGCATGAAAAAGCTGTCCGCGCGTTGGGTGCCGCGTTTGCTTACGTTAGACCAACGTGCTCGAATGAACATTTCCAACGCTCTGTTGGAGCAGTTTAGGCGCAATAAATCCGAGGTTTGGCGCCGATTAATTACTGTAGATGAAATTTGGATACACCATTATACGCCCGAAACAAAAATTCAATCAAAACAGTGGCTCAAAAAAAAAGCAAAAACTGTTTTTTCGGCTGGGATGGCGACTGTTTTTTGGAATAGTAAGAGAGTTATCTTAATCGATTATCTTCAAAAATGAAAAACCATTACAGGAGCATACTACACATCATTACTTGCCAAGCTGAAGGCAGAAATTGTGGAAAAATGGCCACATTTGCAGAAAAAGGAAATCCTGTTTCACCAGGACAACGTGCCGTCTCACACCTCAGCGGTGGCCATGGTGAAAATCCATGAATTACGGTTTGAACTGCTTGACCATCCGCCTTATTCACCAGATCTAGTCCCAAGCGACTTATTTTTGTTCCCTCATCTAAAAACTGCGGTCGGAGGACACAGATTTTCATCTAATGAGGAGGCAATCACCTTCGTGAACAATTATTTTGAAGAGAAAAATGCCAAGTACAATTTGGGCGGGTTAGAGAGATGGGAGCATCGCTGGAAGAAGTGTGTAGATTTACAAGGAGACTATGCAGAAAAATAAAAAAAAAATTTGAGAAAAAATGTCTTGTATAATTGTTTGGTCGGAAACTTTTCAGACAACCCTCGTAAATATTTGTTCGTAAATATTTATTTATGTTAATAGTATTTTGTTACTATTTTATTGAATAGTTGTATATACATATGTATGTGTTCATCTCTATGTATGTATTATTGTATTTTTTCATTTTTCCTTATTATTTATTTATTAATTAATTATTTATTTATTTAATTATTTCTTTATTTACTTATGTATATAGCTATTATTTCTTTATTTATTAATTTAATTATTATTTTAATTATTTTTACTTATTCATCTTCTGTTTATTTTTTCACACATACATATTTATGTGTTTAATCATCATTTTATATTGGAGGTTATTTAATATTGGAGGTTTCTTTCCAAAGTCATGGAAACGCTGATAAGCCGTCAGCTCATAAAATATCTCGAAACGCGAAAACTTCTTAATAACCGGCAGTATGGCTTTCATAGCAAAATACCCACTTATGATTTGATGGCATGCTTCACCGAAAAATTGAACCAAAGCGATATTTCTAAGGCATTTGACAGAGTTTGGCATCTGGCTCTTTTGTCGAAAATACGTGCATTTGAAATCGATGAATCTCTACTTCAATGGATTAGAAACTACTTTTCGGGACGTTCAATTCAAGTTGTCTTGGATGGTTTCCAGTCTGATATCCACAAAATAAAAGCTGGTGTACTCCAAGGCAACATTCAGTCTCCCACACTCTTTTAATTTTCATCAACGACTTCCTGTCCACTACTTTTAATCCAATATATTCCTTTGCTGACGAAAGTACTCTCTGCTTTTCATATTCGTTCCTGCTCTTCGGCTGTAGAACGGGAACAGCAGCGAATTGTAAGTTCATTAAATTCTGATATTAACAGCATAACTAATTAGGGAACCATTAACAGAGTAGTATTTAATATTTCCAAAACACGCACCAGAGTTAACACGAAATTAAAACACCCAGCCATTGTCCATGAATTCACTCTTGTATTCACTCTTTTAATTTTCATCAACGATCTCCCGTCCACTACTTTTAATCCAATATATTCCTTTGCTTGTGAAAGTAATCTCTGTTTTCCATATTCGTTCCTGCTCTTCGGCTGTAGAACGGTCCAGCAAATTTTATTTCCCACTTTCACAGAAAATGTTCATCATTTATGAAAAAAAAATAGAAGAGGCTATTTAAAAAAAATTTCCCTACGTGGTGCCATAGAGACTGTAGTTTTGAACATTTTAAGACTTGGTACATGCAAATCAGATGAATAGATTTTCAAATATGTTGTCAACCAGGTTTAAAAACGTAGTTTCGAGAAGAACGCATTTAAAGTTTTGGTGAAGGATAATTCGACAAACAAACAATTTTATATCTTTTTTTTTGTTATTTCTCATCGTTCTGGACCATGGAACAGCTCCTCAGCATCCAGGAACTCATTTTTTCCGTGTTTTGCACGCAGTCGACCCTCATACTTATCGTCAATGTCTAGACAATATTGGTAGACTGCATCTCCAATTTGTATTTTCAATATCTCCAATATATTAATGAGGTCAATATGAACATTACTGAAAAGTATTGAAGCAATATTAGTGACAGTTTCAACTGTGGGTCTGCCACTACACGACGTATTTGGCGCAAATTTCCATATAACAGGGTTCAAACACTCGTTGTTATTATGGTGAAATGCGCTTAAACATCGTTGAAGAAGCTCGTCTTTACGAAAGTCCACGTATATTGGATTTATTATGTCAATGACATTTGCAGGCAACGCAAGGATGTGTGTATAATCGTTCAAAGTTCCTTTTGCATTCGCCTGCTGCCACGAACACCACGAGTCTTCTCCTTCCGCGCAGTACTAATATTGAGGACTTTTTCTTCTGTGGAACATTTGTGATAGAATGCATCATAGACAGCTGGCACCAAACCAGTCTAACAGCCGAAAGTCTGCCGCTCGGCGCTGTAGTGTGCTTGGAACGGTTTTACATAAAATGCTGTATTTCCGTCAATTTTACGAATTTCTTTACTAAATTTGGTTAGAGCATTCCCAACAAATGCATCTTTCAGAAAATTAAAAAACAATTTTTACTGTGGTCTGGTGCCAACCGTAACGCCCGTCTCGTTATGAATGCTCATCAGTATACAATTGGTCATGGGAAAATTGAAAAAGAGAATTTTTCATTTTTGTTCCTTCTTATTTATACTAGTACACGTTCTTTACCTTGTTCTACGAATGGACTTGTTGTTTGATAATTCTATAAATGGTTTTTATAAAAAAAAGTTGTAACCATCGGGGGCCGTCAAGGTTAAACTTTTTTTCATCCGAAAAGACAACGCGCTTGAATTCACTGCTCTTTCGATGCTCTTTGTGTACTAGCCTTAAAATAGGTTTCTTTTTAAGTTTTCTTCTCTGTATAGTACCACTTTTCCGTATTATCCTTCGGACCGTTGTTATTCTGTCTGATTATTTGCTGTTATTTTAGTCGCTGATAGAGTAGAATTTGAGGCAAGAACGTAGAATTAACCGCTTTTCTCGCAATGTTGTTGCTTCTGCCGTGCATCCTTTTTGATTTTTCCCATAATGCTGTGAATCCGCAAGATAACTGTTTACAGCAGTCTGACTTCTATTAAGCCTCCTTGCAATTTTTCACCTGAGAGTCCAAACTCATTGAAAGCATCTATTTTTCCTCTTTCTGTCGCTGTCAAAGTCTTTCCGGAACCCACTTTTTTGAAACTAAATAAAAACAGTTCTTTTCAAAGCTTTTTTAAATATTCTTAACAAAACTTTGAAAAAAATAGCTTATGTGAACTCCCTGCAACGAAACATTGAAATATTCGCAATGGCCTCTTCCTAGTGGCGCATCTTTTTATACGCTTTTCAAGAAGTTCATTGTTTGATCTTGGGAAATTCCTACGGTCGTTTCTTATTCACCCTTTAATTTTATAACTTCCAGTCAGTTTTTTATGCCTTTTTATTTTTTTAACTTAATTTACTCTTAATATGCTAAACAAAAAACGCTTAAAAATTAGCTTAAATTACTTACAAATAATCTTATTCTAACTTACTGGCCCCATGCGGGCACTCTAAGTTAAACCTAACACTTAAACTATGTCTTTCGACGAATCTTACAGTCTACTTTTATTTCTATTTTAACATTAATTAATGCTAAAACTAAGAAAATAAATTTTAATCAAAAACTTAGTATATGGACATTTTTTAATTTTGTATAAAACTTAAAACTAAAGCCTACAAACTACCTAAAAATAAATCTTAATCTACTTAACCTACTTACATCTAACACAAACACAGACATACATAAATATATATATACATAATATGGATATACATAATATATAAATACATGTATATATATATATTTGTTTTTATATATTTTTTTTTTCTTAAAATTAACTTAATCCTACCTAAAACTATATAAGCCGGCCATGGCTAAAAAAGAGAAAAAAAAAAAATTAGGCTGGCCCACTTTGCTTCACATGAAGCTACATATCACTGAAGGAGTTTGACGACGAAGCATCTTCCCCTTCAACAAGCCACCAAAAGTTTATTTTATAACTTCCTGTTGAGAAAATATGTACCTGTACTACTTGATAGTAAAAGTTTGCGGGTACAAAATTTGAAACAAGTATAAAGAGTGAAAATCGATTGCAAAATGTATGGCCCCATCCTAGTGACCGCCAGTGTATTTGACTCCTATTCCTGAAATATTAATTAGTTCTTTTTTGTTCCTCTGTAACATGTGTGCTCTTTACCTATTTAATTGTCAGTCGTTCATAGACCTCCGCGGAGTTTAAACGTGTTCGGCTAGAAAGTGAGAAGTGATTCCCTTAATTCAGACATTTGACGAATTGGATTTAGGCTCCAGTTAGCTAAGTGATAGTGTGTTCGCTTGAAACAGCAAAGGTTGTGGGTTCGACTCCGGGTCGTGCAGACACTTTTTTTTCCATTTTCATTCAAATTAAGAAAATATAATAAAAATCATTTAAAGTGTTATTAAGTGTTGTACAAAACAGCACGTGATGGATTGTGGAGAGCAGTCCGCTATGCCAATAGCAGGACCTGCTGAATTATCAGGTGAGGCTTCAAGCAGTTCAAGCCAAACACCAACAGCTAAGAGAAGGAGGAAGCCAAGGTCAACTTCCAACTTAGTCCAACGTCCGTCCCAACCAACTTCCTCTGTAAAACTGCTTGGAGGAGCGAGGGAAGGGAACAGCTTCGCTTCATTGGCACCGAGCGAATCAGAAGATGAAGAGGAAGAGATGAAGGCCATAAGTAGCAGCATCAAAATGCTACAAGAAAGGGTGCTGGCCATCGCCATGCCATGTAATACAGTGGAGGGCTACGCGAAAGTGAAAGAGCTCCTAAAGGAAACGACAACGGAGCACTACTCATTCACACGCAAGTGTGAAAAGCGGCAATCGATGCTGCTGAAGGGGTTGGAATCATCTACTGATCCTGAGGAGATCCTGGCGCTGCTCAAAGAGAAGGAGTGCGAAGGACTAAAGTTTGTGGAGCTAAAGCCATTTACCACAGCTAAAGCCAGGCGGGAAAAACGGAGCTTGCCGTTCTTAGTGGTGCAGCTCAGTCCCAAAAGCCGTCTGGATAGTCTAAGGAGTATCAATGTTCTAGACTACCAGGTGGTTCAGTGGGAAAAATTAAAATGGATCAAAGGCGTTATATATTGCGTTGCGCAGGTTCCGGGTGTTGGAGGCAGTTGTCATTTACATACCGCTCCGCAGTGGAAAGCGGCTGTACTTGGCCTCTGTTTATGCACCTGAGACTTCACAATCCACCCTATTCATTACATTACTGCTGTACGACGAACGTATACGACTGACAAGTACGAATTTACAAACGCTAAACTGTCTGCGCACATTCGTGTATGACAGTGACCATTGCGGTTTTAGCACCGAAATTACAGTTCCCAACGAAATTGCGGAATTGGAGGAGTTTATCCAAAGATATTCTTACAACTACAGTAAGACTCAATGGACACGCTTCTCCGAAAACTTGAAAAGAGCTCTCTCCTCGAACACGCTCTACCCAACGTCCAATAGGAATTTGTCAAACGAGGAGATCGACAATTACCTAAAACAAATGGACGAGACAATTAAACAAACTATGGACACTACAATACCGCGGTATCGACGTACGACTAACGAAGACCTGTTCCGCAATCCTACTATTGACGCACTGCACCGACAGAAAAGTAGACTTCTGACAAGACTTAAAAACTTGTACAGACAGTGAACTGACAGACAAGACCCAGAGATAAGGACACTGAAGTCGTCAATTAAAAATCTTCAAACGTTAATAAAAGAGAATTACAGAATTTTTGTAAGTTCATATTGGAACAACAAGGTTCGGGCTGTAAACACCAGCAACCCGAATATGTTTCCGCAAATAAATAAACTATTTCGGAGAAAAAATCAAAACGACCTTCAGTGTCTTAAAATAGACCGGACAACAGACAACGAACGGTTACTGACAATAGCAGGTATCGATCCAAATGAGGCTTTGACCATAGGGGCGACTTTCCAGGAAGTATACAAGGCCATTGATATCATTGGCCCTAATTATGACCTGGACAATCGCATCTTGGTGAACAACCTAGGTAGACTAGGTTTATTTTAAGTTAGATATTAAGTTTTTATTAAAAAATGAAAAAAAAAGTCCATGTGCTAAGTTTTTTGTTAACAAATATTTTTTCTTAGCCTTAGGTCTAGAAAATAAGTATTCCTAAATAAAATGTAATAGAGTCGAAAGACATAGATATAAGAATTTAGAGTAGCTTAGAGTGCCTGTGTGGGGCCAGTAAGTTAGTATAAGATTGTTAAGTAATTTTAAGCTAGCATTTAAGCATTTTTTGTTAGTATGTAAGAGTTATGTATTGATTAAAAAATAAAATAAAATGCATCGGGTACACCATACTGATGGAAAATCTGTTGTTCGAGAAAGTCGATGACCCAGCTTGTATTTGCATTTCGTAAGGCTTTAGGACATATTTTGAAAAGGCATCTAAAACTATGAGAACGAAAGCGTTGCCTTTTCTAGTTCTAGGATATGGTCCCATGAAATCAATATACACAATATACATTTTTTTAAATGGTCCATTGATTACTTGATGTGAGCCCATAGGAGGTCTTAAGATGGAATTAGAAGGTTGGTTTTCTTTACAAATAGTGCAATTACGATTGAAATTTCGTATATTTATGGTCATATTCGGCCAGTAAAACAATTCTTTGAGACTAAAAAGAGTTTTTGTCATTCTTCCATGGGAACAGTCTGGTGGAATGTGGTAATTTTCAATTAAGTTTTGGGTTAGTTTGCAGGTACCCAAAGTTTCCACTGAAATTCAGTAAGCTGGTTATCATCGCTTAGGTCGGCCTTTTTATAAATAAGTCCATTGTCTACTTTCAATTTTGAAAAGTTATCAGAATTTTTCAGGACTACTGATCCAAGTTCGAGGTATTCTGGTGAGTTGAATTCTAAAGATGTTAGGTTCAGGCTGGCGTGATAGGTCACAATCGTGAAAACTGATCCTTCGACATAAGGTCTGAACTTTTTCACCGCTTTAAGTGCAGCATAACACTCTTGTTTTGTTACTCTATAGTTACGTTGGCACTTATTGAATTTTTCAGAGAAAAACGCTATCAGCTTTCACTTTCACTTTTATCGTCATCGAATTGATACAATACGCCACCAATACCATAGCTTGAGGCATCGCATTGAATTATGAAAGGCTTGGAGAAATCTGGATTGGATAAAATTGGTGCTAAAATAAGAGCTGTTTTGAGAGCGTCAAGAGATGTTAATGCTTCGGAAGTCATTTCAAAAGGTTTATTTTTTTTCAAAGTATCTGTTAAAGAACAGGCTACAGAAGCATAATTGCGTATGAATCTCCGGTACCATCCGCATAATCCATGAAACCATCGAACTTGTTTCTGTGAAGTGGGAACTGGGAATTCTTTAATTGAAGATATTTTATTTGGATCTGGTTTTAAATGACCACCTCCGATAATGTATCCTAAGTACTTGAGTTCTTTAAAACAAAAATGGGATTTCTCTACATTGATAGTTAAATTTGCTTTTGTTAAACAGTTTGCAACCTTTTCCAAAATATCCATGTGACTGCAAAAATCCTTCGAGATGATTAACAAATCATCCAGATACACTAAAACTTGTTCTCTGAGTGCACTGGGGATCACTTTATCCATTAACCGGCACATCCTTTGAGCTGCGTTTCACAACCCAATAGGCATTGACAGTAAATTGACAAGGAGGTCGTCCTAGCACAGTGAAGGCCGTTTTTTCTCTGGATCTTTCCTCCAGAGGAATCTGCCAAATCGCATCCTTCAGATCCACACTACAGATGTAATGTGTGTCTTCCAGACGGCTTAACAAACCCTCAATGTGAGGAAGGGGATACGCATCTTTCTTTGTGAGCGAGTTCACTTTCCGAGAGTCCAGACACAGTCTGTTTTTTCCAGGCTTTCGAATTAAAACAATGGGTCAATTCCACGAACTTTGACTCTCTTCAATAACTCCCAAAGAAAGCATGCGATCCAATTCGTCGTAAATCATCTTCTGGATAGGTGGTGACACAGGATAATGCCTTTGCTTAACTGGCTGGGCACCATTGGTATCAATCGCATGTTTTTCTAGGTTTGTTTTTCCTAAACCAAGCTTGGTGAAGGATGGAAACTTTCTAACCACTTCCTCTAATTTGCAACTTTCAGATTGTGTCAGTTCAATAAATTATTACTAATTTTTTTTGTCATCATTACTAATATTTGAATGCAGTTCAATTCCGCTGACTAAATTTGGTGCTATTTGAAACTTTCGCCAAAAGTCGATCCCTAAATAAAGAGGTTTGGCGAGTGATGGTATTAAATTTATTTTTTATTTTTATTTATTATCTTTCAGAACCTTCAAACAGTCTTTACCAAGGCAAGAAATGCTAGCCCCACTATCAAGTAAATCTATCATCTCTTTGTTAAATTTTTTTATTTTAGCGTATGGCCGTGAAACTAAGTTGTCGTTGAGGAAACAACTGGAAATTATTTGTTTGAAAACTTTTCTTTTCTTGTAACGTAAGCGAGTTTTAAAGAACTTATTTTTATTGTCAGCTAGTTTTAGTTCCACTATGTTGAATATTTTTGATCGCAACCGATTATATTGTTTAAGTCGCTCTTCATAAGATAAATCTATAAAATAAGATTTCATTAATCTACCCAAGGAATTTTGTTGTTCCAGAATAGAATTGTTTGATTTATGGTTCGGATAAGAATGGTTCTGTACTGGTGCATGCATCAGCTGTTCTTATTCCGGGATCGTCTGCGTCGAACGCGATTCCCCGGTTGTTATCAAGTTCGATTTTCAGTTTTCCTTTACGGGATTGCACTGTTTGCAATTTATAACAGTCGCCCCGTGTTGGCAGTTCAAATAATAGACAATTTAATATTTTATCGTAATTAATTCATACTATGTATTTCAAATTGTATTATTGTGAATTAACCCTATTTAATGTGTATAACAAATTAAATCTGTCAATCAGGAAATTATGTAAAAATTATTATTCGCATTTTTACCGCCAAATAAAGAGCACCGTTTATAACGAATTCGGAACACAGCTTTTTAAATATAGATATATATAACCGAACAAAAAACCCAAGTCATTAAGTGCGAAACCCCTATCACTACCCCATTAATCCGAAACAAAATTAAGACACCTGTGGTGCTAACATTTGGTCCTTCTGAGCCAGATAGTGTGTGTGATTTCTAAAAGAAAAGAAAAAATCAAAAATCAAATATTTCATATAATTATATTCATATACATACCCTTGACATTGTGTAGAGTGAAAGTAACGTTCTTTTCCTTACCAAGCAATAAAAATTACTTCTATCCAATTGTGCTAATCGGGATTTCCGCGCCGTGCAACAAATAATTTTTACTCATCAGCTGAAGGCATAAAACGTAAGTCCTCTTTTTTTTCGTCTCTTTTATTGTCCTTTTTATTTTGAATAATAAAAAAGAAGAGTATGTCCTTTGGCGAACTCCAAAATTTGCTTTTGGCACAAATAGAGTGTGATCATGCCAATTTCAAAAAGACGGTAAAAGAATCCTTTCTTTACCTTTCGAGACGCCTTTCAATGTTAGAAGGTAATTTTGCTACAGCGAAGCGGTACCATGAAGAAATAATGTCAGGCAAGCTAGAAAAGGGTATGAGTAAGGACGATTTAATAGTGGTCTACGAAAAAATACAAGATAGTTACCTGGATTATCGAAGTGATCTTTAGGATGCTATTGATAGGAGATCTCAGGAGCAGAAAGATGACGCAGTGGCGAAAAGCACTGAACTTCGGCTTCCAAAAATCAATATTCCTGAATTTTCTGGATCATATTCAAAATGGCGATCTTTTCATGACATCTTTGTTTCGTTAATCCACGATAATAAATCAATCAGTGATATTCAAAAAATGCATTACTTGAAGTCAAGTCTCACCGGCGAAGCAGCAAGACTTCTTCAACATATGTCGATAGATGCAGGAAACTACGACAAGGCTTGGGAACTGCTAACAGCCAGGTTCGATCACAAAAGAGTATTGGTAAATGCTCAACTCAAGCTATTTTTTGGTCAACTTGCGTTAGTAAAAGAGTCTGCACAAGGTATTAAATCTTTGCTAGATGTTTCCTCTGAGTGTTTGCATGCGTTGGAGAATTTAGAACTACCAGTAAAGCATTGGGACAGCATCGTCATTTTTATTTTATTTCAAAAATTACCCATTATAACCCAACAGTTATGGGAAGAAAAGCTTGGCAGTAACAAGGACTTACCAAAGTGGCAACAATTCACAGAGTTTTTAGAGTCACGTTTTAGAACATTGGAGGCTGTAGCGGAGCAAGGAACGTCTCGGTTGAACGCCAAGCCATGGTCGAAATCGGAGGTAGCGCCCAAGGTGTTTCATGCGAAAACACAGTCGAAACAATTTACATGCAAGTTGTGTCATCAAGGGCAACATTCGCTTCGGAAATGCAACCGATTTTTGGGCATGGACGTGACGCATAGGATACAGACTGTTCGCCAAATTAAAGTCTGTGAAAACTGTCTCGCATACAGCCATTTCTCGCGTGAATGTCCTAGCAGAAAAAGTTGTTACTTTTGCCACCAGCGACACCACACACTTTTACATTTTTTAACAAATACACACACAAATACACCCCACACTTATTTAGTGCCACAGACACAACACACCACAGAGAATACGCTGCAGCAGGTGTCCGTGAACCCCAACGCACCTGTTTTTTATCCAGCCAGCGGTGAGCAGCAAAACACAAACACTCGTAACGCTTTTTATGCGTCTCAACGAGCTGACACGAACATTTTGTTGGCTACCGCAGTTGTTAAAGTGCAGTCAGTTGATGGTAGATTTTTTGAGTTGAGGGCCTTAATTGACTCTGGATCAGAGGCCACCTTTATCTCCGAATCAGCTGCACAACTGCTCAGATTAAAAAAAAAGGCGTACTTATATTGAAATATCGGGGCTGGGGAAGGTCAGCAACGGCACTTCTCAGAGTTATGTCGACATAACATACATGTCGAGGGATTCGGCTTTCAAAAGCTCTGTCAGAGCGTACGTTTTTAAGTCGTTGACTGGGCTTCTTCCGGCCCGGCCCGTTTTATTAGATAGTTGGAACCATATCTCCGGTTTACAACTAGCAGACCCATCTTTTCATGTTCCTGCAACAATAGACCTCCTTTTCGGTACTGACGTTTACTCAGAAGTTATTCTTCCGGAGATCATCAGGAGTGCTGAAGGTGAAGCACCCATCGCACAGAAAACCCAACTTGGATGGGTGTTACTGGGAAAAGTTCCTGAAATTCCTCGAAGGCTTCAAAGTTTTGTACAACTGGTGGATCTCGACGTACAGATGCGTAACTTTTGGGAGATAGAAGAGGCTCCGTTCAACAATCGGAGGAAGAAATCGAATGCGAACGACATTTCACCACACACACAAGACGCCTATCCGATGGCCGTTATGAGGTATCACTACCGTTCAAAGGAGGAAAACGCCCAGCTTTAGCGCATACCCGGGAAATCGCGCTGAAACGATTCGCGTATCTGGAACGATGTCTGCAAAAAGACGAGAAGCTTCGAATAGAATATATTAGATGTATCATGGAGTATCTTACCATGAATCATATGGAAGAGATTGATCTGGAGAACGACGCCATTTTTAAGTCACCGTACCACTCGTTTCTTCCACATCATGCTGTGGTGAAGGAAAGTAGCTCCACGACAAAGGTAAGGGTTGTTTTCGACGCAGTATCAAAAAGCACCGACGGTACCTCCTTGAATGACCATCTCATGGTAGGCCCGAAGCTTCAGTCAGATATCATCAAAGTCCTCTTGAGGTGGAGGAAATACGAGTACACTTTCACCGCAGACGTTGAGAAGATTTACCGACAAATTTGGGTAAACTCCGCGGATAGAAATTATCAAATAATTCTCTGGAGACTAGGAGTAGGTGAACCGATTAGAGGGTTTAAGCTCAAAATCGTCACGTTCGGCACAGCGTCTGCTCCCTTTCTGGCCATTCGCACTACTCGGAAAGTCGCTGATGATGAAGCATACAGGTTTCCGATAGGGGCTGCGGTTATCAAGGAGGAGATGTATGTCGACGACTTGTTAAGTGGGGCCGAATCGGTTGAAGAGGCTCGACAGAAACGGAATGAAGTCCGGAAAATCCTCGATTCAGCTGGGTTGAAACTCCGAAAATGGACATCGAATCACAAGGAGTTGATCAGCTACATTCCTGAACAGGATCGGGAAAGTAACTTCGAGCTCCCTCTCGGTTATTCGGAACATGTCAAGACCTTGGGCATCAGATGGTTTCCAGGAACAGATTCATTTTCTTTTCAGAATTTTTCGACAGATGGGGAAGAAATAACAAAAAGATCAGTTTTGTCGTCGATAGCGAAACTTTTTGATCCTCTTGTATGGATAGCACCGTGTACCATCAAAGCAAAAATCTTGATGCAACAGTTATGGAAACGAGGTAGAGAGTGGGATCAACCGATTCCAGAGGATTTGAAGCGTGAGTGGGAGATCTTTAGATCTGAACTTCCGCTCATACAACATATAATGATTCCACGATGGATTGGAACAAGAAGATGTTATTCTGTTGAACTGCACGGTTTTTGCGATGCTTCTATGAAGGCTTATGGAGCAGCGGTATACCTTCGAGTGGTTGATAGCGACCGCCAAATTCGCATGAGCTTACTCCTCTCAAAAACAAGAGTAGCTCCCATAAGTACGGTAAACCTTCCGCGTTTAGAGCTTTGTGGAGCCGTCCTTCTGGCAACACTATTAGAACACGTCAAAGCTGCTCTTGGTATGCCATTGGTGAGGGTTTATGCGTGGTCAGACTCCGCAATCACTCTGGCCTGGATACGTGGACCTCCGAGCAAGTGGACCATCTTTGTCGCTAACAGGGTTGCAGAGATTCAGCGACTCACCAACATCAACGATTGGAGACACATACCAACAGAACACAACCCCGCTGACTTAGCCTCGCGAGGTGCGGCTCCATCAACGTTAGGATCGCAGGATATGTGGTGGAGAGGCCCAGCATTCTTAAGGAATCACTGGCAGTTTCAGGAACCGAAGCAACCAGACAATTTCGCACAGAAGAGGAGGTGAAGAAAATCAAATCGCACCATGTCACGACACATGACACGAACGAGATACTAAAGGTGATACAAAAGTTCTCAACACTTTCGAAGGTGGTTCGAGTCCTGGCGTACTGTTTGCGATTTTTGCAAAACTGCAAAGCGGAATCGAAATCAAAACAAACAGGAGTTCTTAAAGTAGAAGAGCTGCAATCCGCAACACAGCTAGCGATTCGAACAGCCCAAAGGAGCATGTTCTCAGCAGAATTGGAGGAACTTGAAGGCAAAAACACGATACCAAAAGCATTAAAGTCACTTAATGCATACTTGGATGGACAAGGTATCATACGCGTAGGCGGCCGACTTCAAAATTCACTATTGGCTTATAACCAACAACACCCTGCTATTTTGAAGTCAAGCCATCACTTTGCAGACCTGGTAATTCGCGATGCACATCAACAGGCACTTCATGGAGGTATTCAGCAAATGGTATCGTATATCCGTACAGCCTACTGGATAACAAACATCAAGAGGAGTGTTAAGAAGCATATCCACCAGTGTGTTGTATACTTCCGACACAAGGCACACCACATGCAGCAACTGATGGGGAGTTTACCAGCTCCTCGAGTTAGAATGGCGCGACCCTTTAGTAACACCGGCGTTGACTATGCAGGACCTATAGAAATTAAAACCTGGAAAGGACGAGGAGCAAAGTGTCTAAAAGGATATTTCGCAATTTTTGTCTGCCTATCAACCAAGGCAATTCACTTAGAGGCTGTTTCCCACCTAAGCACGCAGGCTTTTGTAGCAGCTTTTTGTCGATTTACTGCTCGACGAGGGATATGCTCACAGCTTTATTCCGACTGTGGGACGAATTTCGTCGGAGCTGATGCCGAACTCAAGCGGATGATGGAAAACGCTAAACACGACTGGAAGGAAATTGCTGAGATACTTTCAAGGCAGGGTACAACATGGAACTTTATTCCTCCTGCTTCTCCTCACTTTGGAGGTTTGTGGGAAGCAGGAGTGAAGTCGGTAAAACACCTTAAGCGAGTGGTCAAGGATGAAAGGCTCACATTTGAAGAGATTTGCACACTTCTAACACAAGTAGAGGCATGCTTAAACTCTCGGCCTTTAGCTCCACTCTCGGATAATCCCGACGACCTCGAGATACTCACTCCTGGACATTTCCTTATTGGCGAAGCGATCCACACTATACCACAAGGAGACACATCAACCGGCAAAGTAAGCTACATAGACCGCTGGAAAAGAATTCGAACCGCGGCGGAAACGTTTTGGAGGAAGTGGAGCGGAGAGTATCTATCTCGTCTACAACAAAGACCAAAATGGCAAAAAATCGAAGTGAACCCGAGAGTCGGTGACCTAGTAATCGTCAGAGACGAACGATTACCGCCGGCCCAATGGATGCTTGCACGCATTTTGGAAGTGCATCCTGGAACCGATAAACTTATTCGCGTAGTCACTTTAAAAACAAAAACCGGAAAACTCAAACGACCAATAACAAAAATATGCTACCTACCGTCAAACAAGTCAAGCTCGGAAGACACCCTCGTTTAAAGAAAACAAAACATATTCATAAAAATAACAGAATCAATAATATAATAGGTTTTAGGTATATCAAAATTAAGCTGAAAAGATAATAGTCATAATAATAATCATTCACAATAAATAAAAAAAAAAATAATAAAAAAAAATAAACCCATAACCTCACAACATTACAACAATGTTTACTCAAACCAGCAATATTTTTACAAATAACTACACAATACTACAGTCCATTTAATACACCAAACTTCACATTAATAACAACAATAGTTTCTACACAATATTACGTACAATTTCTACACAAAACTACACAGTAAGTCTATAATTTCTACACAACACTACTAAATAATGTCTACAACATATGTATTTCATACCCATAATAACACAATAATATTCCATTTCATACAAAGCAATAATTTTAACCGCAGCAACATTAAACAAAAAAAAAGAAAAAGCCGACGCGTAAATCCGCTCGTACAACATAAATGCACAAAAACAAAAAAACAAAAAAAAACTCATCAATGAAAAAAAAAAAAAAAACTATGTCCCACACGCTGTACCGTAAGGAATAAAATTGATTTTATTATTATTTATTAAGCCACACAATCTTACCGGGAAATATCCATGGACTTTTTACATTAATTGCCGCCTAATTTTAAAAAAACTAAACAACACTTCACACTTAAACGAGTACAAAAAAAACAAACGCCCAGGCGGCCACGATCTCACACAACTTTTGACTCGATTCATTCCATCCCAGCGAGGACGACACCGACGCAATGCAACGTAACACAAGCTTTCCACGTGCACTCATGCAGCGTAAGGAGCACAACACGATTATCGCATATCAGCAACATCACCTGCCCGGGGCACAATGGAATGCAACCATCCACAGTCCCACTCATTAGCGAAAGCTTATTCTATAATGTGTAGTAATCATGTTGATCTGTTCTTTTTATTGATATGCTTGTGCTGTCCCTCTATGTCATTTGCGTTTTACTAATGGCTTTGTTTCTTTCCATGTAATCCTGGACAAGAGTTCTAAAAAGTTAAGGGTGGCGTTTCATCGATGCCGTGTACGAATGGAATTGTTGCGGACTTCGTCCACAGTGGGGGAGAATGTTGGCAGTTCAAATAATAGACAATTTAATATTTTATCGTAATTAATTCATACTATGTATTTCAAATTGTATTATTGTGAATTAACCCTATTTAATGTGTATAACAAATTAAATCTGTCAATCAGGAAATTATGTAAAAATTATTATTCGCATTTTTACCGCCAAATAAAGAGCACCGTTTATAACGAACTCGGAACACAGTTTTTTAAATATAGATATATATAACCGAACAAAAAACCCAAGTCATTAAGTGCGAAACCCCTATCACTACCCCATTAATCCGAAACAAAACTAAGACACCTGTGGTGCTAACACCCCGTCTAAACCACATCTGTAACAAAATAGTTTGTTAACAGGTGATGGATAATCCGTGAAAATATGGCCTTCACATTTACAGTTAAAGCATTTCAGTGTTTTCTGTTGAAATGTTTTTCTTTTACTGTCTTTATAAGGAGTTTCTCTATGATTGGAAATTGCTGAGATATTATATCCGTACTCTCGATCACCTTCATGATCACTATATTGTTCTAATTCGTTAACGTACTATTTGGTTACTAAATCTGTTTTGTATAATTCTTTCTGCTCGACGACATTCATCCTTAAACTGATCAAGGTTATGGATTTTCATTGGATATACAAAATTCATCAGTTTCGGGCTTATATTCGTACGAAGGATTTAAATAAGTTCATTGTCTCTAATAGGCTGACGCAATTGACCCTTTAACTGCAGGATGATATTGAAAAAATCTTCAAAGCTTTCCCGTGATTGTTGTCTTCTATCCATAATGTGTATGTTTAATAATTTCAAAATCGCTTTAGTGAATTCGAAATTGTCTTAATAACGCACGGCGTAAGCTTGACCAATCACCTCGAGGATTTCCTCTTAGAAATCGCCAATACCATTCCTGTGCTATTCCTGACAATAGATGATGAAAGTTAATTAAAACATCGCTCCATGTGCAATTATAATTGCATTTAAGCATGTCTACTCTAAAGACAAAATCTTCAACTGAAATACCTTTCGAAAAACCATCGAATTTCAATCCCCAACGATCTAACTGATACGACAAGCAATCAGTCTTAGTTGGCTTAATCTCCCGTTAGGAAATATTCTATTTACACCAAAGCTATTCAGAGAATCTATGTTGGATAAGTTATCTGGAAGCTGATTATGAAACGCATAATTTTGCTCAGGGTTCCGAATATTTTTCGGTGTGGTGAATTCATGAACATATTCAGTGTTTTTGTTGCGATAACTTATTGTAAGAGGTAACAGTGCTTTGTCTATGCTGCCTTTGACCAAAACCGGTAGCAACATTCCCAAAGTATCGTTGACTACTTGACGAATGTGCATGTCAAACTGTCTAGCATTTGCTGTATTGATTGAGATACGTTCTGGTTGTACTTATTTGTTACAGACTCAGGTGGTCTAGAGTTGCTAGCCGTATTTGTTATATTTGCATGCGCAACATTTAAGAAGTCATCAACATGCTGATTAGCAAGTGGAAGATGTTGTGTCTTGTTTAGGTTATCGAAATTATTAATTTGCGAGGAAGTACTTGGTTGTGTCACACTGCCTACTGTGGTAGTAGTAGTACTGGATGTGACCGTACTAGAAGTAACCACAACATTGGATGCTTGTGGCAGATAAGCTTGAAGTGAATTGTTTATGTTGGAGTCAAAGTAAGTTTCAGATTCACCGGTTACGTAACTCGTGGTCAATGAAGTTCTTATAGGAGAATGTGTCAGTGGTTGAAAATTACTATGGAATCGATTTGTTAGGTGTGTCAGAGATCCGCAATGTTTGTGAGCGTGTTGTTATGCTCCTGGACTGTTTTGGTACAGCTCAAGTGGAAGGATTGTTTTAACTCATAATGAATGTTGGAAAAGATGCAAGAGTAAAAAGAATACTTGAAAAACGTGAGCAAATGCTAAGTCGAAGTTTAAGTGTTGGTGTGATCTGTACAACATTTTTATGACATTTAAAAAACATAGAAACTAAAATGGGGTAAATATTTTTAACTAGGTAATTTTTTCAACCGATTTATGTTTATATTTGGACTATTAAGCAAATCATAACGACTCAAATATGTATTCAATAACATACAATTTATTATAGGCAACTATTTACGGTAACTAAAGATCCTAATACAAAGTGGTATTTCTATAATACTTGGACTCGTAAACGTTATTCCTAAAACTAAAGTTCGAAAAAGTTTAACTAATCTAAATATAATTGTATTTGTGACAAACGCAAATACAGACAAAAAAACTAACCATCGCAAATAAGTTAGTTGTATATAAAAATATACCATTTTATAGGCCTTGTTTTGGGAAATCATACCACTATGTGAATACCAAATTACAGGGAATTAATCCTGACATTTCAGATGGTACGAGTCCTTTCGGGCCCCACACGTTGGACGCCATTTTGTGGCCAAGAAGAGGAAAGTATCGTAGATGGAATATGATCCTTGCGTTTGTGCAGCAGTTGGCATGATTGCGATTGCACGGGCTTAGCTCGTCGGAGGGTTGGGATCTTGTTGCAATTCTTTCTTCACTACAAAAAAAATGCATGCCATGTTGAAGGGAAAATACTAAGAAAAAAAAACAGGTAGCTCGACACGGAAGTCTAAATACCGGGATAAGAATAAGATGAGTTTTGGCTTTTTTGTCAGTCTGCTAAGGTATCTGTAGTAATTCGAGAATCAATAAGAAAATAACAAACTTCAAAATACTGTCAGTATTTAGAACTTAGCGTTGAAACAATTTTTGTAATTTTCCTTTTGCTGTAGCCACTATAAAATGTGTTAGCTAATAAAAATAAATGTGATATATGTGTTACTTACATGTACAATTGGCCAGATACTAGTAGAACTGAAGTATGCTAGCAAAGAGGGATAACCAAATTTTGCACAAGCTTATATATCATTCGTTTACGATCTAAGGCATTTGGGATCGTAACTACGATATTAAAAATGAAAGATAGACATATTGAAAATTATACCAATTAGGCTAAAATTCCCTCATGGTAAAGAAGGTACACATGTTCGTAAGCTGCATTTTTCTTTTTGCTTTGAATAGCGAATAAAATTATAAAAAAAAATATTTTAATTGTTTAAGCTGATGACGCCACAGACTCACTTTCAAATTCATCAACATTTTTACTTTTTACAAACTGTGCGCTGCAGGGAGAACATGTCGCTCCAAATATCATCACGGTCATCATGTACACATCAGGCTTTTTTCCCCACAAGAACCTTTGAAAATGCTGGTCTTCTTTTCTTATCTGGATCTGGTGAAACATTTCCATAATATCAGCACATATAGCAACTCTATTCTCTCGAAACTTAAAAAGTACTGACGTAAGTGGTGCAAATTCATCTGGTCCCTTAAGAAGCACAGAATTCAGTGAGAGCCCTTGAACCGCTGTAGCAGCGTCCCAAACAATACGAACCTTTCCTGGCTTATTTAGATTTTTCACCGGAAATATAGGAAATACTAAGAATTTTTTCTTTTGATTAGTTCATCTTGTGAAAGTTTTCTGTCATAACCGTTTCGCTAGATACTCCGACGTTTTAATATCGAGATCATCTGCAAGCTCTTGATCTGAACGCAATATTTTGAGCAAACAAGCGTGTCGTTTCTTTGCCATAGGGAGGCTGTCGGGAAGTTTGACATTATCAAATTTCCAAAGCAGAGTCATCTCAAAGTGACAATCTTTTCTACAGGTATAAGTATTTAATAAATCTAAGGCAAACAAGCAAACAAGCGTGTCGTTTCTTTGCCATAGGGAGGCTGTCGGGAAGTTTGACATTATCAAATTTCCAAAGCAGAGTCATCTCAAAGTGACAATCTTTTCTACAGGTATAAGTATTTAGTAAATCTAAGGCACTTTTGTCGTCATAAGACATCAACTTATGCGTAGGATTAGAAATCCCAAAATTATCAATATATATGAAGGACTTAACTAGCCTTTCAAGATTTACGTTGGCATATTGGGTTTCACACTCACAAGTGTAGAAGCTATGCTGGATGTTCTTCGCAAATGGCAAACCAAGCTTAGCGTTGTTAAGCCCACGGGGCTTTGCCCGCGTATACGACTCGATCGGAAGACCTCGCAGATGCTGGAATTTATATTGTAGCTCTGATACATTAATTGTTTGCGATGTAAGCTGAAGGCTGTCCACAATATGAACGTTGCTTAGTAGATGTTTGTAGGCGCCGTGTCCTGTGCTCGAAATTCAAACATTTATAATTTGGGAATCATGTTCATAGCTGTGAGTGTCCCCCAGTCGCTCACTGACCGTCGTGGAGTATTAACGTGTTTCGGCTTTTTTCGAGAACAAAGGAAAAAATAATAAAATAAATAAATATATATATTACGTCTAAAACAGTATTTGACGAAGTTTTATAAAGGGTCAGTCAGCCGAGTGGAAGTGGTGCAATAAAAGTTTTAACAAGCAGATAAAAGCAGGCGAAGTGAGCTCTCCGCTCCCCCAATAGCGGGGAAACTTGGCGCGTGAAACAAGGTCCATTTTGCTCACACAGTTCGATTGTGTTAACAAACCTCGAACTGCCTGTAGAGCTTTGCCTTTTAACGCTCTTTGCAGACGGAGAACATTTTCTTCGTCTGAAAACCCACATCGGGTTGTCGTTCTATGGAAAGTGGCTATAAATAGAGGCCATTCTTCCGGATCTCCTGCAAAGATTTGCAGATCGCGAGAGTCGATTTGTCTCGCTGCAATTTGGCTTCTTATCAATACACCAGTGGTTGAACTTGCAGCGTGCGGAATGACGTGTCAGCTTGTAGTTGTTCTCTTCGCCGATTAAATGGCTCCTGGTGAACAGCTGAGGTGGTTTGAACACGATCATTTGTAAGTCGCAATTGTTGTAATTATGTCTTTCATGTCCTTGCGCTGCTGTTTTGACGTTTGCTTCGGAGGCATATGTTTGAACGCCATGTCACGTTCCGGGCATAATATCTAGTGGTGCTGGTTTTTGGAAACAACCTTGCGCACCGAGCCATGTGTCTCTTACGTGCCCATAGTTATAGTTTGGCAGTTGATTTACGAAATTTGGGACACTTGTCACCTTCGTCGAGTGCGGGCAACTGTATGTTTTGTTTCACGGATCGTCTAGCCAGTGATTAACACTTTGTTTGGCTATAGACTCCGCCTCATCCTCATTTGTGGACAAATCTTGGACAAGCACTAAGGAGTTTACATTTTTTGTCGATGTACTCCTGATCAGCTTTTCTTTTTCGCTCACGTTCTTCTCGGTCGCGATCCTCTGCCAATTTACGTTCCTCTTCCAACTTTTCCAGCTCAATTTGGAGCCGTTTCATTTCGCTATGTTCTCGTTGGCGTTAGCAATTGGTGATCGAAACATTTTTCTAGACTTGGAGAAAGGGCCTGAACTTGCCATTTTGATGTCCAACTCACAATAAAAGAATTTTTTAAATTCTTGTCGTGCTATCGACAACTACAAATTCAGATTTTGTAACGAGGATTAAATAAAACAGGAACACAATAAGTTCGTTATCCACCGTTACAAAATTCCTATTCCTATTAAAGATATTAATTCTATTTATGCATTCTTAAATACTCTCATATATACGAGGGGCGTTCAATATATTCTCGGTATCGATATGAAGGAAAATGCGAATTAAATTTAAATTGTTTTTATTTTTCAATATAATCTCCCCTAACATCAATGCATTTGTTACGTCTTGAGATAAGATTTTTTAAACCCTCAAAAAAATAAATTTCCTCTTTCTCTGCAAAATACCCATTTATTGCCGACTTGAGTTCTTCATCATCCGAAAATCTTTTTCCACGAAGACATTTTTTTAAATCCGGAAACAGGAAATAATCACTAGGGGCAAGGTCTGGACTATAGGGTGGGTGTTGGATTTCTTGGAAACCACAATCTCGCGCAGCAGCCTTGGAAAGTCGCGCCGTGTGAACAGGAGCGTTGTCATGAAGAAGCAACACACCCGCTGCGAGTTTACCCCGTCTTTTCTTTTTAATTTCCTCCCGCAAATTATGCAAAGTGGAAGCGTAGGATGTGGCGTTGATGGTTTCACCTTTTTTTGTACTCAATGAGCAAGATTCAGTTTTAGTCCCAAAAAACTGTGACCATGAGCTTCCCGGCAGACGGAGTGACTTTGAACTTCTTCGGGGGGTCTGTTCCTTTTTTATGCCACTGCATGGACTCTTGTTTGCTTTCAGGGTCATAGTGGTGGACCCATGTTTCGTCCCCAGTAACAATTCGATCCATAGCACCGTCCGCGTTCGCACTACACATCTCCAAAAGCTCTCTACAGCATGCGAATCTCACTTTTTTCTGAGTCGCTGTGAGCATTCGTGGCACCCACCTTGCACTGACCTTTGAAAGGTTAAGATGGTCATGAAGTATGGTGTGAATGGTACCAATTGAAAGCTTGGTTATCCCTGTCATCATTTTCACCTTTATTCGGGCATCCTCCAGAACAAGTTTTTCGACTTCTTTGATGTTTTCTCCCGTACAAGCAGTAGCCTGGGCGCCGGAGCGGGGGTCGTCTTCAATGCTCTCTCTGCCTCTCTTGAACTCACTTGACCACTTTTGCACAGTTGATAATGAAAGTGCGGAACCCTGGTAAACAGCCACCATCTCTTCATGAATAGTTTTTTGACTTTTACCTTGCTTAGTGAGAAATTTAATTACAGCGCGATGCTCAATTTTCACCATCATCGTCTCAGTTGCCATTATGATTCTGTTTAACTAGAGATAAAACGCGAATTAATAATCAGATTTATATGAAATTTTACATGAATGCACTAAAATAATAGTATTACTAAATAAATAAGTCAATTTATATATACAACCACAGCTTCACCCCGATACCGAGAATATGTTGAACGCCCCTCGTACATAATAATACATACTTTTAGTTTTTCTTTGTTTTGCACAACTTTTTATGGTTTTATATTTCTTCGTTTTTATCGCCCTATCTTCGATTTTCAACTCCTCTTGTTCTTGGTTCTTTTTTTCTTTTTGATCTTTATTGTTGTTGTCATGATGACAGTAATTTTGAGCCAACTGCCATCTCTTCTACATCTTACGCTCCAGGCTCGAAAGATGTAGAGAAATCTTGACCTCGATCTCAGGGTTGTTAACAATAATATTTAAGTTGAATATGTTATTTGGATTACTTTTGATTTCTTTATAGATGTTCTTCTTTTTTGTATCTATTACTATTATTTGGTTTTTCACTAATTTAGAAATAATCTATCTCGTCTTCTTCTGTTGTTTGAACCATATTCAGGTCGTCTTCGTTAACTTTACTTTTGCGTTAGTTATTTGGTATATTTTCGTTATGTCGCAAATGTCACATATTTTACATTCTAATTCCGGTCGTTTTTCGTGTCTTTTTATATGATTTTTCATAGATATTTTTTGTTTCATGTTAGGTTGCATTTTGGGCGAGTTGGGTTTGTTAATGTATTAATTTCTCTAATTTTTGACATTGCGTCTGAAACTTTGTTTTCTTTGCCTGGTACATATGTATAATACTTGTGTACTTGTTTTTTTTTTATATAATGAGCGCGCGCTCAAGGGTTTGTGTACCCTTAAGGTGATCGTTCACAGCGCGGGCAAAGGAAATTTAGGGAGGAAGAAAAGAGAGGTACCGATGAACATTGTTTTTAAATGTTTGCAAGTTATAAAGACCAGGAAATACAGAGCTCAGCAGGACATTCCATAAGCGAGTTGTACGGCTTAGGAACGAATCACGATATTTTAGAGTACGTCCGAAAATGGGCTTGAAGGTATACTGATGAGCATTCATAGCGAGACGGGTGTTACGGTTGAAAGTTTAAATGGGCGGAATGCTACTGGCGATTTCAGTGGAGCACTGGTGGTGGAAATATCGATAAAACAAAGTGAGACAGGAGACATTACGCAGGTGTTCGAGCTTGTCAATTGATTGACTGGTATTAGTATCGTCACTAAGTTTTATCGCACGGTTTTGAATCCTATCTAGCAGGTGCAGAGATGTTTTAGGAGCACCTGACCAGATGTGCGCATTGTACTCCAATTTTGGGAGGATGAACGCCTTATATATTGAGGCCAGATCAGATTGGGTAGAATATTTCAACATTAAGTTGTCATTGACATACATACCGAGAATGGAAAATTTTTCGGTTTCGACGATGTAAGTGCCATTCATGGATAATGGCTAGGTGTTTAAATTTCGCTTTAACGACAGCAGACAGCATTGTGTTTTGGAAGCATTAAATTCCACTCTGTTGATAGTTCCCCAATTGGTTATGCTGTTGATATCGGAATTTAATGAGCTTAGCATACGCTGCCGTTCTCGTTCTACAGCCGAAGAGCAGGGCCGTGAGTCCGGAAACGAATATGAAAAGCAGAGAGTACTGTCATCAGCAAAGGAATATATTGGATTAGAAGTAGCAGACAAGAGATCATTAATGAAAATTAAAAAGAGTGTCGGAGACAGAACAGAGCCCTGGGGCACACCAGCATTTATTATGGAAATATCAGAATTGAAACCGTCCAAGACAACTTGAATTGAACGTTCCGAAAGGTAATTCCTAATCCACTGAAGAAGAGAGTTGTCGATCCCAAAAGAGCCTGATGCCAAACTCTGTCAAATGCCTTAGAAATATCAAGTGCAACTATCTTGCTTTCGCCAGATTGATGTACGCTTTGGTTCCACTTTTCGGTAAGACATGCTATCAAATCACAAGTGGACCTGTTGCTATGAAAACCATATTGCCGGTCATTGAAAAGTTTTCGTGTTTCGAGATATTTCATTAGCTGACGATTTATCAGCGTTTCCATGACCTTGGGAAGCAGGGACGTAACTGCAATGGGTCTGTAGGAGGAGAGAGAAGATGATTCGCCTTTTTTAGGGACGGGCTGGACAAATGCTGTTTTCCATCTGCTTGGGAAGTGTCCTAAAGAGTATAATTGATGAAAAAGCTTACGCAGTGGTTTTGCCAGCGAGGAAGAACACCTCTTCAGAAGAAAGGGAGATATACCATCTAGACCAGCGGATTTATGTATGTTGAGATCTTTAAGTACTCTTGCTACTACACGAGTGCGAAAGTAGATTCGTCCATTGAAGATTCGACGCACTCAAGTGTAGGCGGAGACAAAGCACAATATGGGAGTGCTGAGCTGGCCGTAAAGTGTGCAACAAGTAGATTGGCCTTGTTCAAAGAGCTGACAGCTGGAATTTCATTGTAAATGAGCGTTGGGATGGAGGATGAGGCGGAATTTCTAATGTTTTTGACAAACGACCAAAAATGTTTACTGCCTTTGGGACATTGCAGTATTTTTTGCCTCAGTTTTTGGTCGTATTGGAATTTCACACGCTTAAGAAAGGCGTTGCTGTTATTTCTGGCTCGTTTGAACTTTTTTCGGTTTTCCTCTGTCGGGTTGGTCTTGTAGGACCGAAAAAACATTTCTCTAACCCTGACGGCCTCTTTACAGCTCGAGTCGTACCATGCCTTTCCTTTTGGTTTGATACTCTTCATCGGATGAGGAATAAAGGATCTCATTCCAAAGAGAATGGTGTCTGTAATCATATCAGCAGCGACATCCACGTCGTTATCGAGGAAGCATAACGACCAGTTAAAATTCATAAAGAAGCTGTTAAGAGCGCTCCAGTAGGCTTTCTCATATTGCCATACGGTTCTTTTAGGAATTCTTTCTCTTAATGTGTGGTCGGCGTACGAGAAATTAGCTGATATGACACAATGGTCCGACGAGCCTAGAGGGGAGAGCACATCAATGGTGTACTTATCAGGGTGAGAAGTTAAAAACAAGTCCAGGGTGTTGGCGGTATGACTAATCTGATTAATCTGATTAATTTTGAATTGGATTCTTTAATGTTTGATACCAAATTAGGGGTCTATGATATGTTAGTAGTTGGAATTTTCCTTCGTATAAGTAATGTCTGGATTATTTTACTGTCCATAATATGGCTAGTAGTTCTTTTTCGGATGTCGAAATGAAGTTGACACTTGATCTTGAGAAAGTAGGGCTCCTATTGGGTAGTTGCTAGCGTCTTTTGTTAGTTTAAAAGTTTTGTTGACATCTGGGAATTTTAAGATCATTAATATTTCTCTCAATTTGAGTAAAGCTTGTTTGAAGTCAGAGTCTTCAGGGTTTACAGTAGTTCCTTTCTTTAACCTCAATGTCAGAGGTTTTGCAATTATGGCATAGTCTGTAAAGAATTTTCAGAATTTAATATCCGGAAAGACCTACAAAGCTTTGTATGGCTTTGATACTTTTCACTTTCTTTGGGTTGGGTTTAATACCTTCACCGGTTACTATGTGATCTAAAAAACTTGTTTCTTTTTTGAGAAAGTCTGATTTGTTGAGAGATACTCTTTTTCTTAGTGTGACAAAAATGTTTTGTAAATTGTCTATATATTTTTATAGGGATGTCAAAAATATTAATATGACGTCCGTGTACACTACGCAAATTCTGTTAATGTGTTCTCTTAAGACATTTTTCGTTATTCCTTGGAATTTTGCGGGTGCCTTTTTTTAGACCGAGAGGCATTCATAATGTCCATTTGTTGTGGAGAAAGTTGTCTTTTCTCTATATTTGGGGTTGACTTCTATTTGATAAAATCCCTTAACTAAATCTAATGTTGAGAAGTAATTTGCTCTTCCAAATTTGTCTAGTATGTCGTCTATTATTGGAATTGGGTATTTGTTTTCTTTTGTTATTGCGTTTAGTTTTCCGTAGTCTATCACTATTCCCCATTCTTTGGTTCCTATCCTGTCTTCTTTTTTGGGTACTATCCATATTGGTGAATTTTATGGTGATGAACTATGTTGTATTATTCCTTGTTGGATTGCGTTTTTTCATCTTCTTGATAGTTGGTTTGTTGTCTTGATTGATGTCTTTTGTCGACTTCCATAGGTTCTGGTCTTGATTGATAAGGTTGTCTTGGTTTGGGATTTTGGTGTTGTCTTGATTGGAGCGCTTGTTGATTGTTGAATTATGGGTATCGTTGCTCTTGGTGTTTATGGTAATACATCTTTTGTTTCCAACTAGTGTTGTCGTTTCTTTTTTGGTAATTATTGTTTTCTCTTTTTTGTGAATTTCTTCTGTTATTATGATGATATTGTCTTTGATTTGGGTATCTTGTTACTTGTTAGGTCCTTTGTAACCGTCTTTGTTCATTTAGAAATCCTTTTTGGTTTAATTCATGTAATGCAACTTCCATTGAAGTAGGTTTTAGGGCGCAAAGCAATGTTCTCATGAGAACTGGCAAGCATGTGATGAAAATTTTTAACGCTGTTTGTATGTTTCAATGAACATCATTGAGTTAATTTTCTTGTCTACTCTTTTAATCTAGGATGGCTAGTTTCTGAAGAATGTGGTTATACAATACTAGTACATTTCCGCTATACTATGCTGCTCTTAATTCTTCATAGAGTTTGTCAGCTGTTGCGAATGCTTCAAAATTTGTTTCGAACATAGTTTTGATGTCTTTCCATTTGTTGAGATGTGGATGGATTTCCATACATTTTCGTGGTTTTCCTCTCAGTCTGGATTTGACAAAGTTTATGCACATCTTCAGAGCTTCTTCGTTTTATTGAAGTAATGTAGGTAAAATATCGTCTACATTTGTACAGAATGTTGATAAATTATTTGATTTTTTCTAAGTATGTCAATCGATTAATGTCCAAGGATCTTGCTGTTGTATTCATTACTGCGGTTGCTAATGCTGGGCTTGCTGGATTCATTTTGATTGGTTAATTTATTCATTGATTTTTCTTTCATATTCGAAACTTATAGAATTTTTCCGTTATAGACTTCTTCCTCTTTTTCGTAGAGGGCCTTCTACTATAATCTTTCTTCGTAAGATTCTGTGAGTAGTAAGGTTTATTATTTTTAGCCGCATGTTTCAATTTTTTGTTCCTTTTTCGCAGAATCACTGATTATTTCACTCGCAGACACGGAGGTTTTTTATTGATGAATAAACAACGATAAGTAATCCAAAGGTTGTTTTATCTCTTTTTTACTTAGGACGGTTTCTTGTCAAATGATAACGGCTTCGTCGAGGTTGTTATCTGTTACTTAAGCGAGAGAGAGAATTCTTGGGTTCGACGTGATTCTTGAGGCATGACGGGAGGAGATATATCTGATATAACAATACCCTCGAACCCACTTTCGGACGTACTCTAAAATATCGTGATTCGATCCTAAACCGTACAATTCGCTTATGGAATGCCCTGCTAGCTCTTTATTTCCATGTCATTATAACTTTCATCTATCTCTTTTTCTTTCCTCCCTGATTTTCCTTCGCCCGCGCTGTGTGCAAACATTTTAAAGGTACTTAAGTCTCTCAAGCGCGCGCAAATTATATAAAAAAAAATCTTGGTTACTCCCGTCAGGAGTTATTACGTGTACCAGAAACTTTACTTCATTTTGCTTCATGTGTCTTTTCTAGGTTTACTTTTAGATTTGCTTCTTTGAATCTGGCCAAGATAGCTTCAAGGTTCCTCAGGTGATCTTCTTCCGATTATGATTATGTCATCGACATATAACAAATTTCTGCAATATAAGGTTTTAACATATCGTCTATCATACATTGGAATATATCATCGGCATAGTCTGTGGAATTCGTATTTGCCGTTCAAGGCAGTCTTTGAGATGGCTGAACATTTCATATTTATTTGATGAAGACCAGAAGTCAGGTCGAGAGTTGTAAAGAATTTACCTTTACCCACACTGAGAATAGTAGACTTAATATACAGGATAGGATACGTGTCTATTATAGTTACCTTGTTCAATCTTTTATAGTCGATGAACATTCGATACTGTTTTTCGCCATTTGGCTTTAGTTTTTTCGGAACCACCCAGATTTATGAATTGTAGGGGCTTCTGGAATTTTAAATTATGCCCTCTTATGGCCGAGAACATAAGTGTTAACTACTACTGTCGCTTCGATGGGGCGAAAAAGTGAATTGTACTTCCTTATTATGTCGTGTAGTCTGGCTTTTACATTCTCAGGGAGTTTGGGATCTGTTACTAAATTTATTCATACGGACAAGTTTTCTTGCAAAGTGATCTTAATATTATGTTTTATTTTCAATATATTTTCCTTTCGATCTATGAGTGCCTTCATTTCCCTCAACGTATCATCTCCTATGATACCATCAAAGGAATTGAAACCAGGCAGGACATAAAGTTTGACTAATGTTTGAGTATTTGCCATATTTTTGACTATATTTAAAAAACTTCCCTTCGACGTATTCTGAGATACGCATCTATTTTACCACCGGCTGACTGGATACTAAAGGGTTTTTCAGGACTAATTGTTGGTAGTTTTATCCGATCGCTAATGCAATTTTTGTTCGCTCCTGTATCTATCAAGAATCTTAAGGTTGCTCCATCCCGTGTAACATATTATATATTTTTCCACTGTTTCTTCCTTAACAGTAACGGTGTCTTTAATGTCTTTATGAGGGTGGTTATCAGATCTTGCTCCTTTTTTCAGTGAATCTTGGTTTTTAGGGCAATTGGTATAATCTACGAATACTTGCCTTTTTTAAATAGGATGATCCACCTACATTTTTTCGTGGGGCTTGGAACCTACCCTCGGCGGAGGTCAAGGAAAGTTGATGGTTAACTCCAAATTGGATGAATTTTAATCCAATTTACTTGATTTTTGAACAGTTGGTTAAGTTGATGTTCTAAAGTTCGCATGTCCCTCGTATCTGCATAAGACACATAAGAGACACTGCTTTATTTCTTGCTATCGTCGTCAAATATATTCTACGATTGGGTTGGGCTCCCAGTGAGAACCTGCAACTCCTTTACGCAATGCGAGAGCATTTCCTTAAGATCAGCTTCCGTCTGAGAAGGGCAGAGTGACACTGGCATTGTTGGCTCATTCACTATGTCAGAGCTCCGCGAATCTTCCAAAATAGTTAGGCGATTTCCTAAGTTCCTTAGCATTTCTTCAGAGACAAGATATGGTGCTCTATTATTTTCCAGAGATTTTAGCCGAGCTTCCATCGCTCTTAGCCGTACTAGCACGGTGTTACGGCCACCCGTAAGTTCAGTCACGGCCTACTTAAATTCCTTATTCGCATCATTATTTATCAACCTTGAATTTATTAACCCGAATAGTTAAACATAATGCAAGCTAATAACCATTTCCATAAAGTTAGAAATTATCTACTTTTCACGAATTAAATAACCCAGGAGTGCTCTTCCTTATATATAAATTTCACAATCTTTTAGGCATTTATATCCTTTCCAAACGAAGCGCGATCGATTTGGAATCAATTAACTAACAACTTATAATGCGGTAAACACACTCCCATTAGAACCAAAATTTGATTTTGGCTGACACGTAATTCCTCTTAACTGAAAAACAATAATAAAAGTTCCGCTTGAAATTCGGGAAGGAATACCATCACCAAACCTCTTCTTGAAGTTTCTAAAGATTTATATATACAGGGTGTCCCAAAACTCAACGTCAAGCGGGCATCGCGTGATAGGGTAGATCGAACCCGTACTGGGAAAAATAAGGAAAAAAATCCATCTCGCTTCGTTAAGTTATACGAGTAATAGCGATATTTAGAAAAATAAGGAAAACCGATACCCTAGACCACATTTTTAGGTTCTGTGGTCACAAAGTTCCAAATTTTATAGTGCCTTTTTTTTTCACGTAATTTTCAATAACCATTTTATTGATCGCAATCACAAATAAAAAAATAAATGCTGTAAATTTCATAAGAAAAATATAGTTTGATTGAATCATAGTTCAAAAAAATTTTGAAAGCTAATTTTGATACCTCTTATTTCAAAAATAAATTTTCCCTTAGTTTTTCCAGCACTGGTTTGATCCAGCCTATCACGCGGTGTACGCTTGACGTTGAGTTTCGAGACACCCTGTGTACTGCACTGGTTTTGTCGAGTAGAAGTTCCTAATAATTCTGCTTATGACCAAATTTCTCATTGAACAATCTTTAAAAGTAGATTTAAAAGTATCATTCTTACAAATTTATTGAAACCAAGTTTCTTTTATAATGAGCGCGCGCTCAAGGTGTTTGTATACCCTTAAAATGCTTGTATAAAGCGCGGACAAAGGAAATTTAGGGAGGCAGACAGCATTGTGTTTTGAAAGCATTAAATTCGACTCTATTGATAGTTCCCCAATTGATTATGCTGTTGATATGGTTTTACTTTCCGGTGAGACATGCCATCAAATCACCAGTTTACCTGTTGGTATGACAACCATGCTGCCAAGCTTACGCAGTCGTTTTTCCAGCTTGGAAGAACACCTCTTCAGAAGAAGCGGAGATATACCATCTAGTCCAGCGGATTTATGTATATTAAGATCTTTAAATAGTCTTGCTACTACACGAGTGCGAAAGTGGATTCGTTCCATTGAGGATCCGACGCACTCAAATTTAGGCGGGAACAAAGCACAATATGGGAGTACTAAGCTGGCCGCAAAGTGTGCAGCAACCAGATTGGCCTTGTCCAAGAAGCTGACAGCTGGAATGTCGTTGTAAGTGAGCGTTGTAATAGAGGATGGGGCAGGATTTCTAATGTTTTTGACGACCGACCAACAATTTTTACTACCATTGGGACATTGTAGTAATTTTTGCCTCAGATTTTGGTCGCATTGGAATTTCACACGTTTTGGAAAGGCTTGCAATCATTCCTGGCACGTTTGAACTTTTTTCGGGTTTCCTCTGTCGGGTTGGTCTTGAAGAATGAAAAAACATTTTCCTGACAGCCTCTTTACTGCTCGAGTCGTACCATGCCTTTTCTTTTGGTTTGATACTCTTCATCCGATGAGGGATAAAGGATCTCATTCCAAAGAGAATGGTGTCTGTAATCATATCAGCAGCGTCGTCCACGTCGTTATCGAGGAAACATAACGACCACTTAAAATTCTTAAAGAAGCTGTTAAGTCCGCTCCAATTGGCTTTCTCGTATTGCCATACGTTTCCTTTAGAAATCTTTTCTCTAACTGTATGGTCGGTATAGGAGAAATTAGGTGATATACTTATCAGGGAAGTTAGACACAAGTCCAGGGTGTTGGCGGTATGACTATCAACATCTGGTATCCGCGTGGGGTCATTTACAAGTTGCGTTAAGTTGTTTTCCGCAGCGAAGGTATCACTACACCGTCCTTCGGGTGTTGTCTGTCCAGAATTTCGAAGCCACTCATAGTTCTGTATACTGAAATCGCCCGTAATAACGATTTCAGTATGACGATACAGGGATACAATTCTTTGAATGTCGAATTGCTGTCCAGTTTGGGGCTTCTGTGAATAAAGCAGTAGTGGGTATTTTGCTAACGGAGATGGAATTTGAACCATATGAAGTTAAACTCCTGATTGCAACATGGACCACATTGTGGTGGAGTTTGGTAAGCTACATCACTATGCTGAGGGAAGAATAATGGCACTAGTTCGTAGCCAGGTAGCTTCAGATCAGAATAATCTGAGGGCGGGGATCTACCTGTGTTTCACGAAGTGCCAAAATGGCTGATATGTGATTACTTTTTAGCTCGTGTATATTAGCTACGTCTACCCTGAATTCCCTTGTCATAATTACAGACAAACACAGAAAACACAAACACCGACGAAACTAAGCAAGGCTGCGAAGTGACAATTCTGACGTTGGTTTACAGAGTCAGTCAGCTATTCATCAGTGACGTGTGCACTCGTTGGCAGTCGACTCGGTATTTTTAATATAAAATATTAATCTGGCATTGCAGAACTTTTGCATATCTCGCACATCAATTCCGAAGAAAATTAAGTCTTATTAAGATATGTAAAGAGTCCGAAGATACCTTAAATTTTACAAATCAAGTCAAGCATAAAATGCAAACCACACAGAGGATTCCGATCTACATACAGTCCTATTGTTACCTATATTAACACAAATAGTAAATTCAACAGCAAATCAACATTATGCACGAACAGGGAATTGAACGACAAAACTCTTCCCTGCGAAGCTTAAATATCTGGATTGTCCAAAAAAAAAATTGACTCCATACCAAACTTAACAGAAATACTTGAAAAACTCGGCAAGTGCATGTACTTCTCCAATCACGACCTGGCAAGTAGTTTCTCCTAGATCGAGACTGCCTCTACGTTAAATATAAATATTTACATTTGCCATTTGGACTTAAGAATGCTCCAAGTAACTTTCAAAGAGTAATGGACAATATTAAGACCCCATAATATACGAGTTTACATCAGTAGTATACAAGTACGCGGGTTTCAGCGCAGATAATTATATCGCAGCGCAATGCAGTTTTTATCGAAAAAAGTGGATAAAATAGCCAAAAAGTTTGTAAAAAAATAACGTAACAAATTATATAAATATTAAAAAAATTAACAAAAAATAGGCAGAAAATTGTTTCTATTATTCTAATATAAAAATTGTTGAATAACTAAAAAAATTGGGTGTAAAAAATACCGAGCAAAATTAATCTTCATCATCTGAATCGATACCACTAAAATCACTTTCTACATTATCTGAGTCAATATAACTTTTATCATTCGCACCTTTTACGAATATATTATCTTTTAAATAATTGAGTTTTAAATTATTTTACTATAATAACTTAACAAACATAAGGAATTCATAAAAGTATTAAAAATATTCGTATCTAAAACTGTATTGTCATTATCTCTTACTAATTAAAATTGTATTTCATCTAATTAATTTGTTAAAAAATTATGATACAAATGGGATTTATCAGAAATAATATCACCAGTCATTTATTTTAATTCATCTTTTATTGTTTCATTACCTAGAGTATCCATAACTATTTTATTTACATAATCTTTAATAATATTCTTTAGTTTCTTCTTCCTAATTATTTTAATTTTGTAAGTTTCTTTTCAATCAATTTGGTAGACTTTTTTAATTTTTTAAAGAACTTAACACTCAAGTGGGTATGACTACACTCAAAGTGTCTGAGCACGTGTTAAGTTCTTCGGAAAAATCGGACACAAAGAGGAAGAGCCTAAACATTTTAAGCTCAGTGGCTCTTTCGCTCTATGGGACGCATCCAACATTTAATGGAGAGACTAAATTATTAGTGTAAATTGACTTGATGGTGTATTTAGGCAACCATTCATCTCACGAGATTTTAGTTGCCTGAAAAAAGTCTTGCGGTTACGACCGGTTTTGCACTCCAAACCGTCCGATTGGGAAACCAATACATTACCACTTAAGCCACGGCCACCCACCCATAATTTATTTAAGTATTTATTTTATTTATTTACGAAATAATTATTATTTGTTCAAATTATTTTATTTTGAAAATATCGATTTTTTTAAAGTTGTGTATAATTTTATAAATAGATGAGGTACAGACTATAATATAAAATTGTAAAATTGCATTTATAAAAATTCCGTCAGAAAGTATTGAAAAAATTAATTCATCTTACTTAAGTGATGACAACCATGCGTTTGACGAGAATGAAACTGCTGAAGTACAAGATCTAATCTTTAAATCTACTTGATGATAAATATCTTTTATCATCTGAATATTTAATAAGTGAATAACACGTAGACTTATGTACTAACATTTATGGTGATAGACGAATTATTAATGTATGTGATAATGCAGTACGTTTTACTGTTAATTACGCAGATGAATATGTACAGCATACAATACGAAATATATGTTTGATTTTTGAAACTTATTTCGATTTTTTGCTTTCATAGTCCGTCAACAACATGACTGCCCATTTATATAAATATTGTTTTTTACAAAAAATTAAATTATTAAATATAAACAATAAACCACCACAAGTTAAAATGGCTAGACTAATTGAAGCATTTAATGAATTTATTGATAATGAAAATGATTATGAAGATAATGATTGAACTCAATATAGAATATAGCTATTAACTAATAGATTTAAGTTTTGATGTGATGAAATTTTTTCATAAAGTTAGTAACAGGTTTAAATTTACTTCCTATGATAATGAAAAACAGCAATATAATTACTTATATTTAAAAGATATTAATCAAAAAAGTAAGTGTTTTATGAAACTAATGAAAGTAAACGACAAAAAAATGTAAGAGTTTGAAACAAAAGGGAAGGATATATCCAATCCGGCGAATCTCAGGTCGAAAAGTCTCCTTCCGAATATCAGTAAGGTTTTTGAAAAAGTAAGTAATAGAGCTCTGTCTAGGTGGGTTGAGGACAAACATATAGTTCCGGATAATCAATTCGGTTTTAAGGCGGGACATGATATCTCACATGCCGCGTCTAAACTGGTATCTGATATCCAATGGAATAAAGGCAAAAAACAATGCACTGGTACCTGCCTTGTTGACTTGGAGAAGGCCTTCGACACCGTATGGTTAGAGGGTCTTTTCTATAACCTGACTAGGCTGGGGATCAGTAAACCACTCTTGTACATTCTTTATAATATGCTACCCAACAGACAGTTCATCGTGAAGAATGGTGATGTGACTTCTGTTGGAATATTTCAAATTAAAAATGGTCTTCAGCAAGGTGCGGTCAATTCGCCGATCCTATTCAACATTTATACAAGCGACTTGATAGGTTCACTTCCTCATATTATTGCGTACGCACACGATTTGATAGCGTACAGAACAGGTCCAAAAACCGAGGTTATTAATACTCTCTTGCAGCATGACTTCGATAAGATAAGACGATTTTGCGATGACTGGAAGTTGAAAATCAACTTTCAGAAGTCGGAAACCATTCTCTTTAGGACGCCGTTGACTGGAGCCTCAAGGGATACCAGAAAAAATTGGTGAAGTTTCTCGATCATTGGACAACACGGGCAGCCTCTTGCCTGTCGAAATGTAGTCAGATACCTTGGAATCTGGCTAGATCAGTTTCTGTATTTTGGCAAAAATGTAGATGCTGCTCTGGCCAGAGCTAAATGTGCTTTTGCCCTTACAAAGAGACTGTTTTATAGCAGCCAACTCGATGCGAGGGTGAAGGTAATCTGCTACATGGCCCTTATCAGGCCCATGCTGGTATTTGGTTGTACCGTGTACATTGAACCAATGTACGAGCAAGCTTAATGGAAAAGATTCGGGGGTTTGAGAGGGCTTGTCTTAGGGCTTGCCTTCGCTTGTACAGAACACCAGAGTCGGAGTACAAGAAATTTTATCCTAATGAGGTCCTTTACAATGGAGCGAACCTAATACGAGTGGACAACTTCGTAATTAAGCTGACTCGAAGGCACATTGCAAGAGCAATGACCTCGACGAATAACCTGATATCTGGGGCTTTCTACCCCAATTACCTTTACCACGAGAGTGTGCGCTCTGACGGCTTCGTTCCACCGGAAGCATTCCTCTACCTTGATCAGATAGGGTTGATCCAGGATAGATCAGCGGTCCCGTTAATGTTCCATGTCGCTCGGACAGCTGGGGACAGGCGAATCAACTACAACAGAGACGTCGCACACGGCAGTGTGGATCGCCACAGGTTCAGTAGGGCGGTGGGGAATAGCGATAAGAGGGATGTCGTTCGGCAGCACCAGCATTTCTGGTGGTTGAATGATGGAGAAGATGTTTCGTCGTCGTTTCCGTCAATTACGGACCAGCCTCACTAATGAGGCAGAGCTGACCAATCTATTTACCCAGTAAATAGCGATGGCCAGCTTACATAGGTTTAGGTTAGCATTTAAGAAATATATACATATAGTGGCATATATAAATATATATACTAGTGTATGTATATTATTGTGCATAATGCCCTTGTATATGTATGTGTGTTTTGTGTATATAGGTTAAGTAGACTAAGGTTTATTTTAAGTCAGGTATTAAGTTTTTATAAAAAATAAAAAATTACATCCATAGTCTAAGTTTTTTGTTAACAATTTTTTCTTAGCCCTAAGTATATAAAAGAAACATTCCAAATAAAATATAAATGAAGTCGGAAGACATAGATATAAGAATTTAGAGTAACTTAGAGTGCCTGTGTGGGGCCAGTAAGTTAGTATAAGATTGTTAAGTAATTTTAAGCTAGCATTTAAGCATTTTTTGTTAGTACGTAAGAGTTAGTGATTAAGAAAATAAAATGCATTGAAACCAAAAAACTAACTACTCCGATAATGCAAAATCTTTCGGCCGAGCGTCATGGGAACTGAGAGGCGTAACACGTATATTCGAGACAGAAGAGCTGCTAAGATTTATGGCGAAGAAAAGAGCGAAGTGGAACTTTATTGTCGAAAAAGCGCCTTGGTGGGGAGGCTTTTCGGAGCGGTTGATAAAGACTATCAAAAATAGCCTCAAAGCGGTCATTGGTAAGTCGAAGCTTAATTTTTTACAACTAGGTATATTGCTGACAGAGACTGAGGCTTTGGTTAACGAAAGGCCCCTGACATACATTTCCGACGATCCGTTGGAGTTGACGCCACTTACACCAGCTAAATTCCTGCAGATGTGTCCACAAGCTGTTAAACAAAGCCGATCTGCAGAGATTGATATCACGAATCTGAGGAAACTGTGGCAGCATCGTATGAAATATTTCACTAAACTGGCGAAAAGGTGGCGAACTGAATTACCGCAGCAACTCAGATCTTCTCACTTTACGAGCCTGTGAGGTGCGACTTCCCGATGGACGTTTAATGCGAAAACTAGTGCAGCTCCTATTCCCATTGGAGCTTGAGAATCATCCCCGGGCAGCAGGATGTTGATCTCACGGAGTTCTTCCCTCGAAATGAATGGGGGTAGGTCACCCTCTCTGGTAATGACATTATTTGCCATATTTTCGTCGCTAAACCGGGTGAAACCAGAGCCTTCGGATCGCCAATTCTCCATTTTATTTCCAATGTAGCAGCTGTGCACCAAGACGCGATTGTCCAGGTCATAATTAGGGTCAATGATATCAATGGCCTTGTATACTTCCTGGAAAGTCGTCCCTATGGCCTCAACCTTCTCCTGTGGATCCTCGATCACAAAAAATTCGTCATCATCAGCGGCCTCATTTGGATCGATACCTGCTGTTGTCAGTAACCGTTCGTTGTCTGTTGTCCGGGCTATTTTAAGACACTGAAGGTCGTTTTGATTTTTTCTCCGAAATAGTTTATTTATTTGCGGAAACATATTCGGGTTGCTGGTGTTTACAGCCCGAACCTTGTTGTTCCAATACAAGCTTACAGAAATCCTGTAATTCTCTTTTATTAGCGTTTGAATATTTTTAATCGACGACTTCAGTGTCCTAATCTCCGGGTCGTGTCGGTCAGTTAACTGTCTGTACAAGTTTTTAAGTCTTGTCAGAGGTCTACTTTTCTGTCGGTGCAGTGCGTCAATAGTAGGATTGCGGAACAGGTCTTCATTAGTCGTACGTCGATACTGCGGTATTGTAGAGTCCATAGTTTGTTTAATTGTCTCGTCCATTTGTTTTAGGTAATTGTCGATCTCCTCGTTTCACAAATTCCTATTGGACGGTGGGTGGTGTGTGTTCTTGAGAGCGCTCTTGTCAAGGTTGCGGAGAAGCGTGTCCATCGAGTCTTACTGTAGTTGTAAGAATATCTTTGGACAAACTCCTCCAATTCCGCAATTTCGTTAGGAACTGTAATTTCGGTGCTAAAACCGCAATGGTCGCTGTCATACACGAATGTGCGCATTGTAAATTCGTACCTGTCAGTCGTATGCGTTCATCGTACAGCAGTAGATCCAAATAAGACCCGCCTCTGGGAAACGACGGGTTATCCGTCGCTTTAAGACCGAGTCTGTACATGACATCGTGCTGACCCCACCAATAGAGTAGTAGGTTCCCTCTAGTATTTGGCAAATTTTTTCCCCAATCTCTGTGTCTAGCGTTGAAATCCCCGCCGATTATAAAATAATTCTCCCCCGATTCCAGCCTCAGAAGTCGAAAAAGCGTGTCGAGCTCTGTAATGCATAGGGTGGATTGTGAAGCCTCAGGTGCATAAACAGAGGCCAAGTACAGCCGCTTTCCACTGCGGAGTGGGATGTAAACGACAACTGCCTACAACACCCTGAACCTGCGCAAAACGCCCTTGTACACTCTGTGAAATTGTATACCTTCTTTAATGAAGATCGCGACACCGCCTCCACGTTTGGATCTGGGCCGATTTCTTCTTCTAACAATATAATTATTGTACTCCAGTTTGTACTTATCAGTTAGCTTGGTTTCGCTAGCGAAAAGCGCATCAGGAGTTTGGTCTTGTAGCAATTTAAACATTGCAGCTCTTCGTTCAATCCTAATCAGTGAATTAACAAGCTCACGGAGTTCTTCCCTCGAAATGAATGGGGGTAGGTCACCCTCTCTGGTAATGACATTATTTGCCATATTTTCGTCGCTAAACCGGGTGAAACCAGAGCCTTCGGATCGCCAATTCTCCATTTCATTTCGAATGTAGCAGTTGTGCACCAAGACGCGATTGTCCAGGTCATAATTAGGGTCAATGATATCAATGGCCTTGTATACTTCCTGGAAAGTCGCCCCTATGGCCTCAACCTTCTCCTGTGGATCCTCGATCACAAAAAATTCGTCATCATCAGCGGCCTCAATTGGATCAATACCTGCTGTTGTCAGTAACCGTTTGTTGTCTGTTGTCCGGGCTATTTTAAGACACTGAAGGTCGTTTTGATTTTTTCTCCGAAATAGTTTATTTATTTGCGGAAACATATTCGGGTTGCTGGTGTTTACAGCCCGAACCTTGTTGTTCCAATACAAGCTTACAGAAATCCTGTAATTCTCTTTTATTAGCGTTTGAATATTTTTAATCGACGACTTCAGTGTCCTAATCTCCGGGTCGTGTCGGTCAGTTAACTGTCTGTACAAGTTTTTAAGTCTTGTCAGAGGTCTACTTTTCTGTCGGTGCAGTGCGTCAATAGTAGGATTGCGGAACAGGTCTTCATTAGTCGTACGTCGATACCGCGGTATTGTAGTGTCCATAGTTTGTTTAATTGTCTCGTCCATTTGTTTTAGGTAATTGTCGATCTCCTCGTTTGACAAATTCCTATTGGACGGTGGGTGGTGTGTATTCTTGAGAGCGCTCTTGTCAAGGTTGCGGAGAAGCGTGTCCATCGAGTCTTACTGTAGTTGTAAGAATATCTTTGGACAAACTCCTTCAATTCCGCAATTTCGTTAGGAACTGTAATTTCGGTGCTAAAACCGCAATGGTCGCTGTCATACACGAATGTGCGCATTGTAAATTCATACCTGTCAGTCGTATGCGTTCATCGTACAGCAGTAGATCCAAATAAGACCCGCCTCTGGGAAACGACGGTTTATCCGTCGCTTTAAGACCGAGTCTGTACATGACATCGTGCTGACCCCACCAAACGAGTAGTAGGTTCCCTCTAGTATTTGGCAAATTATTTCCCCAATCTCTGTATCTAGCGTTGAAATCCCCGCCGATTATAAAATAATTCTCCCCCGATTCCAGCCTCAGAAGTCGAAAAAGCGAGCTCTGTAATGAATAGGGTGGATTGTGAAGCCTCAGGTGCATAAACAGAGGCCAAGTACAGCCGCTTTCCACTGCGGAGTGGGATGTAAACGACAACTGCCTACAACACCCTGAACCTGCGCAAAACGCCCTTGTACACTCTGTGAAATTGTATACCTTCTGTATACCACGTTTGGATCTGGGCCGATTTCTTCTTCTAACAATATAATTATTGCAGTTATCGGTTAGCTTGGTTTCGCTAGCGAAAAGCGCATCAGGAGTTTGGTCTTGTAGCAATTTAAACATCGCGGCTCTTCGTTCAATCCTAATCAGTGAATTAACATTCACCGCAAGGAACTTAAAAGCTTGCTCCACCATGTGCGTACCTATTACGACATGTGTTGCGTTGGGCCCGGCAGCAGCGCATAGATCTGGTCCACCCGCTTGGCCTGTTCATGTACCTGCTGTTGCAGCTTAGCCATCTGCCCTTGGATTGCGAGCAAGATGGCCAGCATGTTAGGTGCAGCTTCCGTTGTTCTCGGAATAGGCGCCAGAGAAGCAACAGTCGCCTGCTGTACCGTAGCCCCCCTACCTGACGCCATTTGGGCGTAGGAAATTTGGGACGTGACGGCTGGTGTTTGCAACCTAACATGTGAACGTTTGACCTCCACCTTTTGCTGCCGAGCCAGTTTTGCTTTTTTAATGTCGGTGAACTTAGGACAACCCCGATAGCTTGCGGTGTGTCCCACGTTCCCACATAACACGCACGAGAGCTGTGTCCTATGCGATTCTCCGTCCCTACCCAGAGCACACTCCTCGGAACTGTGGTTCTTAGCGCACTTCACGCGTCGAGGCTGCATTAGGCAGTTCGCCGCGGCGTGCCCGAACCTCTGGCAGCGAACGCATTGTAGAACACCTTCGCTCCTTTTTAATTTTTCCCAGTGAATCACCTGGTAGTCTAGGACATTGATACTCCGTAGACTATCCAGACGACTTTCGGGACTGAGTTGCACCAGGAAGAACGGCAGACTCCGTTTCTCCCGCCTGGCTCTAGCTGTGGTAAATGGCTTTACCCCCACAAATTTGAGTCCTTCGCACTCCTTCTCTTTGAGCAGTGCCAGGATCTCCTCAGGATCAGAAGACGGTTCCAACCCCTTCAGCAGCATCGATTGCCGCTTTTCACGCTTCGGTGTGAATGAGTAGTGCTCCGTCGTCGTTTCCTTTAGGAGCTCTTTAACTTTCGCGTAGCCCTCCACTGTATTACAGTGGATGGCATGACAATCGTTCCCCAATCTCTTACTGTTAAAATTGTTACCAATGACCAACTTACACAGGTCCTTGGTTGCATTTACCTCTAGTTTATAGGTGTTGATCGGAGGTACCTTCTCCTTCTTTTTCTTCTGCTGCTGCTGTTGTTGTCTCTGCTGCTGTTGTTGTTGTTTTTGTTGTTGTTGTTGGTGTTGTTGCTGCTGCTGCTGCTGTTTTTTCAGCTGCTGTGGTTTCATGTTGTTGTTCTTGCAGCAGTTGCTGCTGTTGCTTTTGCTGCACTTGTTGTTTCGGCTGCTGCTGTTTATCTTGTTTTTGCTCTTGATGTTGGGAGCTCTCTACTTCTTGTTGCTCCCTCTGCCGGCGTGCAGTTTGTCGTTGCTTAATGGCAAGCACTTTTTGTTCCAGCTTTTGTATATTGGTTTTTATATTATTAATTTCTTCATCTTCGTCTTCCGACTCCGATCAAGCTAGAGCGGCAAAGGTGTTGGTGCCCCCCTCCTCTTTATCTTCTTCAGCTGTTAAAATAGCACTTACTTTTTTTTTCTTAGATTAGGAGTGGTTTTTAACCTCTTCCTCCTTTTGATGGCTTTCGCCACGGATATGTGAAGAGCGGGGCGCTCTCCACCATCCATCACGTGATTTTTATTTTTATTTTTGTTTTGTTTTCCTATTGCTTGTTGGTTTTGATAATATTATATGCACACAATTTGAGGAAAAAAAAAATTCCAAGTCTCAACCGGGATTCGAACCGGTGTCCCACAATTTGTTGACTGGCGCTGCTAACCGCTGGGCTACCAAGGCAATGAACAAGACTGTAACTGATTACGTTTATAATTGAATTATTAGTTTTTTTTTACTCTACGAGAAGGCGAAAGATGTCTAGACTCACCGGAGATTTGCGAACTGCATTATCGGAGTATATCGAGATGGTGTACCATGCCTCGCTGTGAAACGCCTCAAAGCCATGATACAGTTTTCCATCGAGACGCCCGTCGTTAATTCTATGTGGACAGCTCGGATTGCTGCACAAGAGCGGCAAATATGCTTTACGCATCGTTCCATCGTCAGCTTCGTAGAACAGAGGACCGGCGAAATCGATTCCAACATTATCAAATGGCCTGGTCAAGGTAATTCGGTTGAGCGGTAAAGGTGCAAATGGCTGGGAAGAAGACCGAACTACTTTTTACATATGAGACAGCTTTTGACTCCCTTCTTTACGACCTGGCGCCCCTTGATAACCCAAAAACGCTCTCTCAACTTCGCTGGGACGGTGTTGACTCCTCCATGTAGCGTTGTATGATGATAGTCATCAATAATAAGCGTCGTTGTATGATGACTTGACGGCAAGATGATGGGGTGCTTAAGATCATAACTTTCCTCAAGCAGCTGAAGTCTACCTCCTACTCTGAGAAGCTAGTTATCGCCCCATTCCAGTTTTTTTTTGAAAAAATATTTGTAGTTTGAGCAATTATTCCCAACGGATCGTAAATACAAGCTATTGTCGACAAAATATTTTGCTTGCTTCCTTTAGACAAATTAAGCTTGATGAAATCCTATACCGATTGTTAAGGCACAGACAACTCGTCGCTAAAGACCATCCAGATAAGGCCCAAAACTTTTTGCTGTGCTGGTAAATCTTCTGATGTGACTGAACTTCGAACATTGGAACTATTTGAGTGCCATTTACTAAGATTCATTGAGGCTGTACTCAACACCTCGGTAGCCTCCCGCAAAACGCGTTCAACTTCTGCACCTGAATTCACGCTGATGACTAGGTCGTCCATGTAAAAACTGTTTTCCAGCATTTGACAATTTTCTGGAAACCTTTTCTTTTCCTCTGCCAAGTGACGACGAATTGTGGCTGTTAAAAGAAATGGACTGCTACATACGCCAAATGTGACTCTAGTCATCCGATACTCTTAATAGTTTACTGACGGTGAAGCATCTGGTGGGGATGCGCACCATATGAACCTATGGGCATCTCGGTCGGCTTGGCTCAATATTATTTGTAGAAACGCTTTCTCTATATCTGCCACAAGACCGACTTTCCCCAACCGAAAATTCAGAAGTGTTTTCAAAACATCAGGCAACAAATTCGCACCTGTCAGCAGTTGATCGTTGAGAGAGGGATTGTCTTCTGCTTGACTGGAAGTGTCGAAAACTATTCGCATCTTTGTAGTGGTGCTGTCCTCTTTGTACACAGGGCGGTGCGGCAGATATATTGTCCGTTTTGCTGATGACGATGGTTGGACACGTTTAGCTATTCCATCGACGACCATCTGTTGAATGCCGGCGTTGTACTATTGCAACTTCTTAGGGTCCCTAGAGAGACGACGAAACAAACTATTTAGGCGACTTACCGCAACACTTTTGTTACTGCCAAAAACAACACTGGGCTCCATCCAAAGCAAGCAAGTCTAATATACAGGTTCGTCATTTCTTGAGTTAAGCGTTGCTTTTCAGACTCTTCCCCTTGGATACCGATGGATTCTAACGCCTAAATTTTTCACTGGTGTAGCAAATATTGCAAATAAATAGTGGCTGTATGATGTCACCGCTTTCAGCCCTTACTTTATTCGGATGAATTCTTTGAAGCGTCCAACCAAATAACGTATCCACCACCCTCAAGCGGTCGGACAGACGCCGCTGCATCCCCGTCACAATAGACCAGTAATGGTCAGCACCAATCAAAACACTAATTCCGTCTTCAACTTCGAGATTAGCGACTACACAATCAGCCAATTTTAAACCACAAAAATATTTACCGGACGGCTCTGGTGCGCTAAGCACATCGGCACATATTTCGGGTACTACGATTACTTCGATTCCAATCATTCTCTCCGTATATTGACTTTATACGCACAATTTAATTTTTTTGAAAGATTTACTCTGTGTTTTTTGGTTACACCCGAAGGGAATCACTGACATTTGCACTATTTCGCAATGTTCTAGGAGTTTTAGTTTTTCCGCTACGCTCTCCTTCACAAAACTCAATTGACTACCACCGTCAATGACAACGCGCAATAACTTGCTTTGTGTCTTGCTCCCGATCGCGACGCAATGTGCAGTTTTTCAAGAAAAACACAGTTAAGTGAACTTTGCACACACATAGCACAACCGTTATTATTTTCTTCCTTTCCTTCTTTCTTTTTCTCGCACAACGATGACAAATGTTTTCCACCACACTTCGCACAACTCAGAAAGCGAACACTTCGGCCCTTTTTAGACACGTGTCCCCATTTGGAGCAGCGAAAACAACGATTCTCCTTTCGGAGACGATCTCTTTTCTGTTACACACACATTGATTCACAATTTTTTTCTGTGTGAGTAGGAGAATCATAAAATAAACACTTATCATTTCCTGTGTTTGTTCGCGTCAGGGTAGCTCTGCTTTTCTCTAACGCTTCCACCTCTTTCTTCAGAAAACGCAAAATGCTGTTAACACTGCGGTCATGTATATATATATGTATATGTGTTTCAGACGAATCGTCACTGTCTTTGCTATTATCTGCTTCTTGATATTTTTCGTGTTCTCCTCTTTTTCTCCGGTGGTATTCCACTCGCAGTTCTGTTGGTAGACACCGCAGGAGAATGGATTTTAACATGACGTATCAAATTTTGCGTGTGATTGTCTATGGGTTTTTCTGTGTCACCGTATTGCTAAAACAACAATGCAACTGCCGCATCATAACACGATGAAGTGGCAGTGAACCCCGCTATAACTTTTTTCGCCGCTCCGCTCAGTGCATCTTCAAGATAATTAAATTTTTCTGCTGCAGACAATTGATCATTTTGATGAACGGCCCTATTATATTGATCCCAAAAGGGCATCCAGTGGCGCATTTTGTCGTCGAATGTTTTTTATTGCAGCTTGGGTAGACGTATGTTGCTTTTATGAGATGACGCAATTAGACCACTAGAATCGCCGATGGGGTTGTTATCAGCGGAGTTCCTGAGTATATCCTGTTTCACACGTAGCTTGCGTAAGCGATTTTTCAACTTGGCTAAGGTGGTTACCGCATTGTCATCATATTCAGCCATTTTACTCCCTCTCCTGATCACTTTCTCATCGGTTTCTTGAAGCTTTCCATCGACTGCTGTCAACCGATCAATGAAGGTTTAGAGCGCCTCTTCCAATTCTTCAAACCGAACCGAGTTTTCTTCAGTCAACTGACATTCCGTGTCAAGAAATTCCGACTCCACTTTCATAATTTTCGTCAATGAGGTTCTAGAATTACAGCACGCTACCACCTCTATATAAGGATATTTCGTCTGTTTGCGTCCATTCCGCTCCAGGTTTCGGCACCAAAATGTAAAAAAAAACACTTCACCAACCAATAAAAGGCAGACGAAATAATTCAATTGGCAATTTATTTTACGAAAAGATATAAAGTTTATAAATGACACGTTATGGTTAAAGAAAAAAACATGACTGACAACTGATCTATTCCAAAAGCGAAATATATACATTTTGGTTAACAGTTATAAGAGAAAACATAGAGAGAATTCAACTTACTGTATATCATTGTAATGTTAATGCAATATTAAGTTATAAACATGTAAGAATGATTTTTTTCAACAAACTTAATCAGTGAATTCACATTCACTGCAAGGACCTTCAGGGTCTGCTCCGCCACGTACATATCCATTGCGACAAAAGGTGCGTAGGCAAGTCAGCAGCGCGTATACTTGATCCACCAGTGCGGTCTGTTCAGTTAAATGGCGTTTTAGCTGAGCCATCTGCCCCTGGATAGAGAGCAAGATAGCTAGCATGTCAGGTACAAGTTCCGGTGCTCTGGACGCTGGGACCTGAGAAGCCACCTTGGCTTGCTGTACGTAGCATGTAGCATGAGGAGTAACGGCTGGAGTTTGTAAATGTACGGTTGGACGTTTAATTTTTTATCACTTTGTATTATCACTAATTGTCTATTAAAAAAAAAAAAAAAAAAAAAACTTTTGCAGAGGCTGGGAAGGAAGCGAACTCATAACCCCGAGATTTGTTGTCCAGGTCTTCATCACCTCGGCTACCGAACACTTGAAAAATCCACTGGCTAAAAGTATACTTGTTATTTTTCTGTACTTCTAAAGCCGAAACACAAAATACATCTGATCTCCGTGCAGGTCTATGAACGACTGGTCCCAACCAAATGAGCTAAATAGTTCTATGAACCAGACGCACTACCACTGGGCTAATTGGAGCCCTATATGAGATTTGTCAAATATCTTTTTTATTGGAATCACTAATTAAACAAAAGCCGAAATGGCGTGTTTATCCGTCTCAATCAGGGCGTCATTGTCTATCTCGCTTACACTTGGTACTCATTTTAACTTATTAAAAGAAATTAACTATGAATCGGGTCTCTTTAACAAAATATTTTTGTTTGTCCTCAATTAAGCGTTAGTCTAGGAAGTGTCATACCATTTTGGAATCCAGACTAAATACGCCATCTTTTAAAGTTACTTGCCAAAATGGCATAGTATATTTTTTTGTCAGTACAGTCATTTCAGGTCTGGTGATTAATGATAGTTATGTCTCAATTTTGGACCATAATTTACAGAAGAGTTACTCAAGGTTACGTGACAAAAAAAGTCGAAGAAAAGTAAAGATTTGCGGTCACAGCACTTGAAAGATCGTGACAGGGTGTCACATTTCTCAATTTTTTTTTAGTGCCAATAATTTCAAAAGTACTCGTACATGACTTACGAGTAGATTCTTTTTCATAATTTTGTGATAAACGACACCACTTGACCTATCACCCGTTTCCGGCTTGACGTTGATTTTTGGGACACCTTTTATATACATATATTTATATTATATTTTGTATATATGTATGTTAATATATTAAGTATATATGTATTTTGTATATATGGTATATATATATATGTATGTGTGTACGTATTAGATGTAAGTAGGTTAAGTAGATTAAGATTTATTTTTAGGTAGTCTGTAGGCTTTTAGTTTTAAGTTTTATAAAATCATTTCGAGTGAAGAAAAAACTCTAGGTCCTATTCGGGCTCCCACCCCCGAAAAGCTAATATCGAAACCAAATATACCTGAGTTTCAAACCACTAGATCACAACAATGTTTTCCTTCCTCCTTCTTCTATCTTTCCGCACCCGCCATGGCAACAGTAAAAGGGTATCATAACCCCTTGGGCGCGCGTAAATTATAAAAAACAAAAAAATTTCCATCTACTAAGTTTTTACTCGTACTTAAAATGTATTTTCTTAGTTTTATAATAGTATTAATTAATGTTAAAATTAAAATAATATTAGACTGTAAGATACCTCGAAAGACATAGTTTAAGTGTTAGGTTTAACTTAGAGTGCCCGCATGGGATCAGTAAGTTAGTATAAGATAATTTTAAGTTATTTTAGCTAATTTTTAAACATTTTGAACTGAACTGAAGTGCGTCTGGTTACCACGCTAAAGGTCGTGGGTTCGACTCCGGTTCGAATAGATCTGCCAAACAGCAATAGTATCCGAACTAATGATGAAGAGAAGGAGGAAGCTAAGGCCGACTCCTAACTTAGTAAAGCCTCACTACCTTTGAAACGTCCCGGATCAAGATAGTGACGACTACCCATACGTCTCAGATGGTGGTGAAGGTCGGTACATGGCAGCAGAGAATAGCTTTGCATCCCTAGCTGCCTCTGAGTCAGATGACGAAGAGGTCGAGGTCGAAGCTCTTAACAACAACATCAAGCAGCTACAGAAAAAAGTCCTTGCTATAAGAGCAAAGCAAATGGCAAGGACGGATATGGAGAAACATCAATAACTCTAGAGCCCTAAGCAAAAAACAAAACGTACACGTGGATGTACCACAGAAACAGCCGCTAAAACAAAAAAATGCAAAAACAGGCATAGCTAAAAAAGAAACGAGCACAACCACAGCAAAAACAACAACAGCAACAAAAATCGTAGCAACATAAGCAGCAGCAACAACATCAGCAGCAGCAGAAGCAACAGCAACAACAACAGCAGAAAACAACTCAGATACGGGTACCTCCAATCAACAAATTCAAGATGGAGTTGAAAGATACAGAAGGACTATGTAAGACGGCCACAGGCAATAATTTTTATATCACAAGACTTAGTTTAGATAGGCACGCAATCCACCGCAATACAGTAGAGCGCTAATAAATAATTAAAAGTTTATTGAAGGATACGGCGACTGGTTTGTTCTCCTACACCCCGAAGGGGAATAAGCTGCAAACAATGCTCCTGCTTAGGGGTTAAAGTAGACGTTCCCGGTTCAGTTAAGTCCTGACAGTAAACTGGATGGCCTAAGGAGTATAAAAGTCCTATACTACCAGGTTATACACTGGGAAAAATTAAAGAGGAGCGAAAACATTTTACAATGTGTTCGCTGCCAAAGGTTCGGGCACGCCGCGTCGAACTGCAAAATGCAGCCTCGATGCGTGAAGTGCGGAAGGAACCACAAGTCCGAGGAATGCGCTCTGGGTAAGGACGGAGCGTCAGAAAAAAGCCAACTCTCTTGTGCGTTATGTAGGAACACGGGGCACACCGCAAATTATCGGGGTTGCCCCAAATTCCAATATATCAAAAGAGTAAATCTGGCTCGGCATCAGAAAGTGGAAGTTACTCGCCACGTTACCTACGCCCAAATGACGGCAGGTAGGGCAATTACGGTACAACAAGCAAAGATGCTTCTCAGGCTCCAGGCTATCTTGCTCTCCATTCGGGGGCAGATGTCTCAGCTTCAGCGTCAAATACAGGAACAGGCTAAGTGGGTAGATCAAATATACGCGCTGCTGCCGGGCCTAACGCACCTCCAGTCGTAAGGGTACGTACATGGCAGAGCAAACCCAGAAGGTCCTTGCAGTGAATGTTAGTGCACTGATTAAATTGCTTTAAGAATAAGCCCCTGATGTGCTTCTGGTCAGCGAAACTAACCTTCCCAAAAGACACAAAATGCGGCACAAAAGATATAAAATAGTACGAAGAAACCGACCCAACTCCATTAAGGGAGCAGGCATTGCAATCTTTGTGAGGAAAAGACTGCGGTTCAAAAGAGTATACAGTCGTGTAGTACGTAGGTTTCAGGTTCTGGAAGCATGCATCGTGTATATCCCTCTCCGTAGTGGAAAGCGGTTATACATGGTGTCGGTTTATGCACCTAAGGCTACACAACCCACTTTATTTACCTCAGAGCTCAAGACACTTTTCGGTCCTAAGATTGGAATTGGAACAGAATTATTTTATTATCGGCGAAGATTTCAACGCCTAATATAGAGATTGGGGAAATAATACATCAAATACTAGAGGGAACCTACTATTCAATTGGTCGGGTTAGCACAGTATATAATGTATCGATTTGGCCTTAAGGCGAAGGATAGTACGTCGTTTCCTAGACACGGGTCCTATTCGCATCTCCTGCTGTTCGACACACGAATATACCTGACATGCACTAACCAGCATACCATAAACTGTCTACGCACTTTTGTGTATGACAGTGACCACTGCGGTCTCAGCACCAAAATAACCGTTCCGAACGAAGCTACGGAATTAGACGAGTCTGTTCAAAAGCATTCCTACAACTATAGAACGAGTAGGGTGCGTTGGACACACTTCTTCCGAATATTGACGAGAGCATTCTCCTCGCATTCGCTCTACCCACCGTCCAGTAGAAATCTGTCAAACGACGATTTTGACAGGTATCTAAAACTAATGAACGAGACAATTAAACGAACAATGGATAAAACCATACCTCGGTATCAACACACTTATGATAAAGACTTATTCCGCAACGCAATCATTGACGTACTGCACCGACATAAAAGTAGGCTGCTGTCAAGACCAAAAACCTTAAACCGACAGTTTAGTGACAGACATAACCCGGAGATTATGACGCTAAAGACGCCGATCAAAAACCGCCAGGTATTAATAAAAGAAAATTACAGAGCATCTGTAAGTTTGTATTGGAAACGACCTATCGTGTCTTAAAATCGCCCGAACAACTGACAACGAGTACATACTTACAGCAGCAGTCATCGATCCAAATGGGGCCGTTGATGACGACAACTCCTTTGTGATCGAGGATCCGCAGAAGAAGGAGAAGCAGGCTATAGGAGCGACCTTCCAGGACGTGTACGAGGCGAATGATATCACTGGCCCCAACCACGACTTAAAGAATCGGGTCTTTGTGCACAATTTCTACATTCGAAATGAAATAGTGAATTGGCTAGTCGAGAGCTCGGGTTTCACCCAATTCAGTGACGATTAAATGGCAATTAATGTCATCACCTACGATAGGGTAATACCCCCTTTCATTTCGAAGGAAGAGCTCCAAACAATCTTCGAATCACTTAGAAGAAAGAAATTAGTGTTAACCGATGAAATACCGAACATTATGCTTCGACATCTCCCACTAGAAGCGGTGGACATTTATACCACCCTATTTAATAATGCAATGAATAATTCCCATTATCCAGCTCATTGTACATTACTGCGGTAGTACACCCCATCCCCAAAAGGGATAAAGGCATTTCCAATCCGCCGCATCTCCGGTCGATCAGTCTCCTTCCAAACATCAGTAAGTTTTTCGAGAAGGTGATCAATAGAGTCCTGATTAAGTGGGTTGAGCACAAACACATAGTTCCGGATAATCAATTCGGTTTCAAAGCGGGGCATAATGGCATTCATGCCGTGTCTAAACTGTTTCTGATATCCAATGGAACAAAGCCAAGAAGCAGTGCACTGGTGCCTGCCTGATTGACTTGGAGAAAGCCTTCGATACCGTATGGCTAGAGGGACTGTTTTTCAAGCTGGACAGGTTAGGCATGAGTAAATCTCTGCTATACTGCTATATATTATTTTTGATATGCTCTCCAGTAGACAGTTCATCGTGAAGAATGGCTATGCGACTTCTGCTGAAACAGTTATCATTAAAAACGATCTAGAAAAAGGTGCGGTTAATTTGCCGATGCTATTCAACATTTACACAAGTGATCCGAGGGGTCACTTCTCCATGCCGTAGCGTACGCAGACGACTTAGTTGCGTACAGATCAGGTCCAAAGATTGAGGACTGTTCGTGAACATAATGTATGTTTAGTTAAAATAATTATTTCAATTTTGTTTTAAAATTGTAATCCATGTTAGAAGTAAGATAAATTAATTTGAAATGTAATTTAATGTAACAAGGAAAACGTAATGTAACGAAATGTAAATATATTATTTAGTACATTTAGTATGACAGTTTGTGAACGTAAAAATGGAAGTAATTTCCGGAAACTAATAAAGAGCTCTCTTTGCTGTAACCTTGAAATCGAAAAGACGTGTTTTATTTAAAAACCGCATTTTGTTTAACCCATTACCCCACACATAGTACAGAATCGAGAAAAAAGCCCTACACACCCCAACATTTGGTCGTTGGAGCCGGATAAAAAAGAAAAATAAAAACCCTTTTGCTCAGACAAAAAATAAAAATCTGCAAAGTGCAAGGACAAGTGCAAAGTGCAAAAAATACATATATATATATATAAAAAGATACGTAACAAACTATACAAAACACTTAACATTTTTAAACTTTTAAAAAATTATAAAAAAAAGTGCAAGTGCAAGAACAAAGTGCAAGTGCAAGTGCAAGTGTGCAATATATATATAGATATATATAAAACAATAAAAGTACATACATACATTTACTCCCTCGCGGTCGGTGTCTTGCCCCTTGCCATTCTACTTTTTAAGACTTACAGACTCGTTCGGTGGTTGTGCAAAAATCGCATTTCCCACGCCGTGTAAAAAATTAATTTCAACTTTAACCTCAACTGTCACTAGCTGGGCAAAGTTAACCAAAGGTCGTAAGTTGCTGAAATAAAATATTAATTAATTAATATTATTTTAACACTATCTAATATTTTAATAAAATTTAATTGTACTTGATACATACAAACATATTGGTTTATAATTACTTAATTTTCAAATAAAAACCATTTAAAAATGTCGAAATTGTCCACGGGTGCAGATCAAAAAGGTGTTCTGGAGCAGATTCTTCGTGACCACTCCAACTTTAAAAAGACTGGAGCATCACGTCGTACAGCCAGCTATCTGACAGGTCGTCTTCTAATTCTAGAAGGGAACTTCAAGAATGCGCTTGGTTTTCAAGCGAAGATTCGACGAGGAGAAATTGAAGAAGGTCTGGAAGAAGAAGATTTTGATGAAATTTTTGATTTGCTTCAAGCAACATATTTCACTTACCGAGGTGAATTGGTCGATGCTATCGACAATGCCAAGTTAGCATCCAAGGAGAAGATTGTGGAAGGTGAATCCACAGGTAGTTCTTGTAATGAGCCTGCATTACCCCAAATTCAAATACCACATTTTGAGGGCTCGTACACGAAGTGGCGGGCTTTCCACGATGTACTTGTATCTTTAACCACACAAATAAGAAGCTGGGTGATTTTCAAAAGCTTCACTATTTAAAATCATCTCTTACAGGTGAAGCTGCTCGTCTGTTGCAGCATTTAGGTTTGGATGCTGGCAATTATGACAAAGCATGGGAATTGCTTGTCGCCAGATACGACCACAAACGAGTTTTGGTAAACGCTCATTTCCAACTTTTTTTTGAGCAGCAGCAGTTGACGAAGGAGACGGCAAGCAACATCAAGTCTCTACTGGACACATCCCAGGAATGTTTCCACGCTCTGGGAAACTTAGGATTGCCGATTGGTTCTTGGGATGACATTCTAATTTATATTCTGGTGCAAAAATTACCTGCTTTTACTCAGCGTTTGTGGGAGGAGAAGTTGGGTAGTTCGAAGGAGTTGCCAACACTAAGACAATTTACAGAGTTCCTGGAGACACGTTTTCGAACCTTGGAAGCAGTAGCTGGAACGAGTGGTATCAAGGTCAGCGGTTCTTCTGCACACAATGCTGTTGCGGTCGAGAGGAAAACGGTGTTGCACGTCGGGAAGAAGCAGTTTGCATGCCAGGTATGTGGTAGAGGTCAGCACTCCCTTCGAACTTGTCAGAAGTTTATTGCCATGGAGATCTGTGAACGATCTAAGGCAGTGGACAGAATCGGGGTTTGTCGGAACTGTTTGGCGTACAGTCACAAGACGAACCATTGTCAAAGCAGTGTGCGCTGCTATTACTGCAAGCAGGCACACCATTCTCTGCTGCATGTTAATAATCTCAGCTCTAAACCTACAAGGGATTATAAAAATATAACAACAGGTACACAAACATTTCATATAAGGTCAAAATGTAACCCACCTAAAGTAGCCCCTTCTGAAGTACATCAGCCAAGTGTTCTTCTGGCAACAGCAGTTGTTCGAGTTTGGTCATCAATTGAAAATTATTTTAATCTGAGGGCGTTAGTTGATCCTGGATCGGAAGCAACGTTTATTACTGAATCCGCTGTCCAGTTATTAGGGCTTCACCAGCGACGAACGATCATTCAGGTATCTGGATTGGGAAAAATCAGTAGTGGTTCATGTCAGCGGTATGTAAGTCTTACCTTTGGGTCTCTGGTAACACCTTTCGAGACAAATACCCCAGCCTATGTATTCAAATCTCTGACTGGTCTGTTGCCGTCCAAGCCTCTAGCTCTGCAAAACTGGGAACATATTCAGGGCTTAAAGTTAGCTGATCCACAATTCGACAAGCCTGCGACTGTTGATATTCTCCTGGGAGCCGACGTTTACTCTGAATTTATTCTAGGATCCATTATACGCGGTGATGATGAAAGATCGCCAATGGCACAGGAATCAGAGTTAGGTTGGCTTATCCTTGGGAAGGTTATTTCACAAAATAAAGAACCTGTCCATAGCTTCTTACAGGTTCTCGATAATGACACTCAGCTGCGAAGGTCCTGGGAACTGAAAGAGTTGCCTTTCAACACTAAGGAAACTGCGAAGGAGAAAACTTTTGAAAAGAATCATATCAACACAACAATAGGATTGGACGATGGACGATATGAGGTATCGTTGCCATTTAAAGACGGATGTAAGCCTGGGTTTGGTGCCTCGAAGCTAGGTGCCTTACGTAGGTATCATGAACTGGAAGGAAGATTCCAGGAAAACCCCACACTACACATGGAGTACTCTAAGTGTCTAAATGAATATAAGGAGCTTCAACAGATGACAGAGGTTGACGAAACGAATACCATACTGGATACACCACACCACTTCTTTACTCCTCACCATGTGGTATTCAATATACCGGAATGTAAGCCTGGGTTTGGTGCCTCGAAGTTAGGTGCCTTACGTAGGTTTCATCAACTGGAAGGCAGATTCCAGAAAAACCCCACACAGCACAAGGAGCTTTCCAAGTGTTTAAAGGAATGCAAGAAGCTTCCTCAGATGACAGAGGTCCACAAAAAAATACCATACGGTATACACCACACCATTTACTTACTCCCCACCATGTGGTATTCAATAGACCGGAATGTAAACCTGGGTTTGGTGCCTTACGTAGGTTTCATCAACTGGAAGGAAGGTTCCAGAAAAACCCCACACAGCACAAGGAGCTTTCCAAGTGTTTACAGGAATGCAAGGAGCTTCGTCAAATGCAAGAGGTTGACAAAAAGAATACCTTACTGGATACACCACACCACTTTTTCATTCATCAGCATGCGGTATTCAAGAAGTCAAACAAAACCACGAAGCTTCGACGCAATTTTGTATACTACAAACGTTTTGTTCGAAACTACTAAAGGTAGACGCAATCGGCACAAGACTGTTCGAAATTCCTCAAGGAGACACTGCCGTGGAGAAGGTAAGTTACCTTAAGCATTGGATCTGCCAAGTGATGACCAACTACTTTTGCCGCAAGTGGAGCGAAAAATATCTGCCCAGGATGAGACAGCGCCCAAAGTGGACAAGACGGAAGCCAAGATCAATACACGAAGACTCAGTTCTCTTCAAGGACAAAAAACTACCGCCGTTGCAGTTGAGACTCCGACGAATTATTGGCGCACATCCCGGAAAAGACGGACTTGCTCGAGCGGTTACGGTACGAAACGAAATAGGAGAACTTAATCGGTCACTTTGAAAATTTTGCTACTTGCAATCAAATATTGCAAGCGAAAAGCGAGACATTTGAACGATACAACACAAGATTTTAAACAACACAACATTTATAAAACAAACACTTTAAATAAATTCATTTGAAAATTAAAAGCATTTATTTTCTTGTAACAGCAATTTATTGTATTAAAGAGACACAAATAATTACAAATTAATAAAATATAGTAATACAAACTTATTTTATCCTAGATTCCCTACGCAACACAACACACATACATACAGTCCACTCTAAAATCAGTCATTCCGGATAACGCTGTAGAGTTCCGAAACTCCAAAATGCCGACGGGAATTGGAGAATCAAAACCCCGACGGAATTGGAAGCTTCTTAGTGAACACTCAACGTTATCCACAGAAAACACGTCACATACCAGACAACGTCGCAGAGTTCCAAAATTCCAAAATGCCGACGGGTATTGGAGAATCAAAAACCCGATGGCACTTGAAGTTTTTCACTGAACACTCAACGTTGTCCACTCAACACAACACAACTCTTTAACATTTATCCTTCTTTTTTTAAACATTTCAACTTAAAACACTCAAATGTAAAATAAATAACTTAAACTATCATAAATAAACAAAATAAATAATAATAATAAATACATACGAGTAAATAACAAAAAAAATGAATATGTCAAAAAAAACTCACTGAAGATGAATTGCAACAACAATTCAATACGAAGGCGGATTCATGGCTTTACACAAAAATGTAAATACCACACACACACACTAAGAAGGCTAATTCGGCCATCATCAACTAACCGTTCGCGAAAATTTCGTCGCACAGCATCGCACTGCACAACCAAAAATTGCGTACGCGGAGAACAGTTATCGTACAAAATAACACCACAAATTGTATCGAGTTATTGGGAAAATAATTGCAATGAACTTTTATTATTATTATTATTTTTTTTTTTTCATTTTCACATTTCTTTTTTCTTTTGTTTTTTTTTTTGTTGCACTGCACACGAAATGTCACTTGCGCGAAACCGAAAACAATCGACGTACATACATATGTATTTCAATATGTACACACGCCGTATATACGATTGTGTACTCGCGCCGATGTACACAAATCAAAACGAAATCGATTTTCGCGAAGGGGAGCAGACAAAAAGGATAAATAAATAAATAAAAACACTTACTTTTTTTAGTATCAGCTAAACTAAAAAAAAAAGCGAAAACAACAAAAACTCAAACAAAAACAAAACAACACACGCGATGCAAATTGACCCAGTTTTGGTCAATGATCAAAACAAACTATTGCACTATTGCAAACCAAAGTCAATGACACATATTTTATCTCCCTTTGTTGCTCGTTTGTTATATCGTCGTCTTTGTCACCTACATGTAATGTTTCAAGTTATTAATTTACACGATTTTGTCTCATTCACATGTAGATAGCCAACACCCTCACACAACACACAACTTTAGTCAAAAAAGGTACAAGATCGTGGACATTTGCGGACGTAAATCGTCCACCGGGCGGGAGTATGTTCGTGAACATAATGTATGTTTAGTTAAAATAATTATTTCAATTTTGTTTTAAAATTGTAATCTATGTTAGAAGTAAGATAAATTAATTTGAAATGTAATTTAATGTAACAAGGAAAACGTAATGTAACGAAGTGTAAATATATTATTTAGTACATTTAGTATGACAGTTTGTGAACGTAAAAATGGAAGTAATTTCCGGAAACTAATAAAGAGCTCTCTTTGCTGTAACCTTGGAATCGAAAAGACGTGTTTTATTTAAAAACCGCATTTTTTTTAACCCATTACCCCACACATAGTACAGAATCGAGAAAAAAGTCCTACACACCCCAACAAGGACATTAATATACTTTTGCAAATTGACCTCGATAAAATTAAACGATATTGCGATGTCTGGAAGTTGAAAATCAATTTTCAGAAGTCGGAAACCATTCTGTTTAGGACGCCTCTGTCAGTAGTGTAGTCAGCCACCTTGGGATATGGCTAGATTAATATCTGTAACGAACATATAGATGTTGCTCTGACCAGAGCCGAAGGTGCTTTTTCCCTTACAAAGAGACTGTTTTATAACAGTCAACTTGTTATAGGGCGAACCTAATAAGAGTAGAATGACGAAATTCATTAAGTTGACTCGAAGGCACACTGCAAGAGCAATGACGTCATCGAACAGCCTGATCTCCGGGGCTTACTGCCCTAATTATATGTATCATGAGAGAGTTCGCTTGGACGGCTTTGTTCCTCTACCTTTATATTAGCGCTGCTGCTAATCTTCCACGTGGCTCGAACAGCTGCGGACAGGCGACTCAGATGGCAGTGCGGAGCGTCTCCGGTTCAGTAGGTCCGTAGAGAGACACGGCATGAGGGATGTTCCTCGGCAGCGCCAACTATTTTGGTGGCTAGTTGAAGGTGGGGAAGTTTCGTCGTCGAATTCCTCTAGTACATGATAGCTTCTGTAGGAAGCAAATTCGGTTAGCCTAGTTTTTCAGCCATGGCCGGCTTACATAGATTTAGGTAGGACTAGGGTAGATATAAAAGAAAAAAAAATAAAAAAAAAAATAAAAATAAATAAAACAACAAAGAAGTGGGTAACTTTATCTAAAAAAGGGGATAATCCAGATATTTATAAAAAAAATTTAATTGTTTAAGTAGGTTACGATTTATTTCTAGATAGTGTATAGGCTTAGTTTTAAATTTTATATTAGAACCCAAAAAAATCATTTACTAAGTTTTTGTTACTTAAAATCTGTGTTCTTGCTTTTAGTTGTAATAAATATAAATAGAAAAATAAAAATAGACTGTAAGAAATAGGGCCGGTAAGTTAACATAAGATTACTTTAAGTTAATTAAGCTAATTTTTAAGCATTTTTTTTCCTAGCATGTAAGAATCAATGAATTAACTGAAATAAAAATGCATTTAAAATGAAAATGAATGAATGCATCGGCTCCCACTAGATCACCGAAATCAAGCAGTGTTGGGCGCATTAAGTACCTAGATGAGAAACCACAATCGAACTCGGTACACCACGTGTTGTTGACAAACCCCACATGGACATAGTACCCGGACGTATAATTCTGAACTTTACAAATTCATTTACATCAATCCTTTGAAAAAAAAAGAAAATAAAAATGTTGCTTATTTACTCATTTAGTTGAGGAATTAACCCAAAAATCACTTTCTGCATTCAGAATTTTGCTAAATTTCATTATAATTATGAAGACAAACACTTACTTTGAAATCAGTGTATATTACACCCTTTAAAATATATTTTTTTGGATTCATCTTTAACTAGCTAGTTCAAATTGTAAATAGATATTTTTTGTTCTCTTTTTGTGAAAATATATATCCGTGACTAAATATCCAAATGCATTTTTTCAATACCTGCTCCATAGCGTTTATCTACTTCATTTTTTTTAACGATTTCTAATTTCTGTAAAATCAAAGTTATTGATAAAAGATTAAATTATGGAGTCATTACGAGTATGTTTTCTGACACAGTTAAAAATATTGCTAAATCATCTTTTCGCCATGCATACCACCATATAGGAGGGGTTTAAAATACCTTTATACCTTATTATTTCTTTTAGTTCTAATAAAGTATCATTACAAGTTAAATGTGGTTCTATAAAATTTATATCCCTTTATTAGAAAAAAAATTATAAAGGTTACATAAATCTTTTATTATTTATTTATTTTTAATTTTATTTATTTATATATATTTTCGAAAAACTGGATCAAATTACTTATAATTTATTTATTTTGACGTTAATGTGCTAAAATTTGATTACTGGTATTTAAAGCGTTTTCTTGGTTTCGAACATAATTTTGGTGGTATTTTGTATTAAGGTGAAGTAATTTATAAATTTTACAGTAGTATATGTTCTTCTTCTATACACGGAATCTTTTCTGAACAATTTTTTATATATGAACATTTCATGCAATATCCTTTTTTCGGTTTTATACCATAAAATTCAGATAGATCTTTTTAAATTAAACAAGTTAAATTTATTTTCCTACCATTTATTGGAGATAGTTCAACTTTTTCCATATTTAAGTAACGGTAACATAAATTTTAATTATCAGAATTGTTTTCAATAATGTTTTTATTATTTATAATTTCATTTTCAAAATTCGTGCTCTGTGAAAAATGCAAAAGGATTTTACTCAAGGATCTTACTAAATACAGCTCGTGAAGAAACTGAAGCCGAACGACCTGCCACAGCATCGAATTTGGTGAGCGGGCCTTAGAAAAGCTGGAGGCAGCGAGCTACATGCCACACAGCACGCCAATCGATGGCCCAATTTAGAAATATATCGTGTGATTTGACGCCTTTGGGCTATTTTTTATGGGGATGCGCACAATTGCAGCCTTGGAAGACAACATTACACGTGTTATTCGCGAGATACTAGCCAATATGCCAGAAAAGGTGACTCAAAATTGGAATCTCCGTATGGACCATTGAAAACGTAATCTTGGTCAACATTTTCATGAAATGGTCTTTAAAAAGTAAAGCATTGATTTATCAACTCAAACAAAAATTGTATACACTTTTGCAAATTTCCTGTGTTTTTTTTTTTTGACAATTAAAAACCAAACGCATAAAAACTCACCCATTAGTAGAAAACATTGTATTTAATTCTTCTAAACCAGATTTATTATCATGCTTTTACATATTCATCTATATTTTTTTTTCCTTCTATATCCCTTTTAGGATCATAAGAATATGTGAGGGGTTATAATCATAACAGCTGTATAGAACAGTTAATTATGCATTTATTAAACATACTCGTTAATAAAAATACAAAAAATAATTACAGTATCTTTGGAAATTTTTGGGACAAATCTGTCCCTATGGTCATATAAAGTAATTAATTACTTATGGTACTCAGCAAAACAGTTCCTTTCATTAGTATAGCAAAAGGTGAACTTTATATAGAACACAAGTGTTGTTTGTTCGGTTTTCAATCTTATATTTAGCACAGTTAACACACCTCTTCCTGGTGTTTGATTTTTCCATAGGGTTCGTGGGTAACTGTCGTTTTATAGATCTGCGTACTGAACTTGATTTTGAAGTGAGAACATCTCGCTGTCTGACAGAGAAACCGTTTATCAAACTTCGTTCAACGACTTGTCTGAATTGCAAGGGGACAACATACCTCCTTCCATTTGTTTTTCATCGTGAAGCTTTTTATAGATGGTATATGCATTGTTCACTGAAATGTCAAAGAGATCAAAAAACAATCGAAGGTAGTATTTTATTTTCGATCTGCGATCGATTTCATAGCACATCCACGAGATCTACTCCTCCCATGTTTTTCATGGTGCAGTTTTCAGAAGATGTTTTCGGTTAGTTCGAACGGTTATACATGCCTTGGTATTCTGAGCAATCAATTTATTCTGCAACAATGGTGAGTTGAAATAATTATCAAAATAAATTTCACATCCTAATCCGTCCAACTTTTTCGTAAGCTGAAGTACTACAGATTCACCTAACCCGTATTCAGCCCCAGAGATTTTTTTGCCTGTATATAAGTCAAATTCAAACAGGTATCCTGTTGCCGCATCACATCTACACCATAAGTTGAAACCCCATTTGACTGGCTTGGTTTTTATGTATTGCTTCATTGCATTATGCCCTTTAAATTTTATCATATGTTCATCGATAGATTGTCTTTTTGTATTATTGAGGGCATTTTGAAATGATTTGTTCAAATGTTCGATAATTGGGCGAATTTTATACGCTCTGTCATAACCCGGGCTACTTACGTCTCCTACTACTTCGTTATTGCAAAAGTGTAGATTTCTGCGTATCTCTTCAAAACGAGTCCTTGGCATAACATTTGATATGAAAGGTACTGCCATATCTGGTTCTGTAGACCAGTAATCTTTCAATGATGGCAAAATGTGATAGCCCATAACTAAATTCATACCAAAGAATGCTCTCATTTCTTTTGATATGAAAGGTACTGCCATATCTGGTTCTGTAGACCAGTAATCTTTCAATGATGGCAAAATGTGATAGCCCATAACTAAATTCATACCAAAGAATGCTCTCATTTCTTCTACAGTAAGTGCCCGGCCATTTTGATGAGCGTATCGTACTGACTCCTCTAATATATTTTGAACCAAAATATCAATATTTGTGGTTCTACAAAATATGTCAAAGGGAGTCAATACACCAGCATCAATTTCTTGACAAATTTGTACCTTTCCGAATTCGTATTCCACATCACGAAAAGTATTTGGGATATTGTTCTCTGGTTCCACTGGAAAACTGGTTCTTGATTACTGTGTGCTACGGTGTCAGGTAAAATAGCTATAGATGTCGATGGTTCAGATGGCAGACTTTCTGATTCCTGGAATTGAACAGAAGCATCTTCAATTTCAACGTCAAACACCCCGTGATCATCATCCTGCGTCAAAATCCTTTGATCATCTTCGTCTAGTTGTAGATCGTCTTCTTCGTCACTATTATCGCCCATCAAAATCTGTAGAACTTCATCTTCTCTGATTTAAAAAACCCCACGTCCTTTACGCACCATAATCTGTAATAATACCAATAAGAAAATTAGAGTAGTTGAAAAAAATCATCAGTAGAACAAGAAAATAATTTCACATAAATAGTGTTTCTTATCGACACTGGGACACTGGTGTCCCTTTATGTTTTTGATGTCATGACACTGTAAACAAAGTACTCGTAAATACTGGTTCGATGAATGTAAATTATATCAATTTACTTACCGGGTAATAATTATAGCTCAATAAAGAACAATATAAAGCACTTTGGAGTCACTAAAATCTTTTGAGAGATAGACCGAAAAAGCGTCAAACGAACTGTCAGTTTTCAATTACCATAGAAAATATACGGTGTTACCAACGTAGTGTTTTAGCTAATAAAAAATAAAATAATAAATAATAAAAATAAAATAATTGGGTATTGGCTTCATAATTATTATTTCTTTATCCAATACCAAGTAATAATTGTTAAGTCTGTAAAGCTGTAAGCACATATTTAGCCGATTTTTTTTTAATTTTCACCTAAATAAGTAACTTGATCAACTTTTTCGGTTATCATTCGGTCACTATAATTTTAATAATAATATTTTTTTGTGCCTTTGTTTTTAATAGACTATAAAGAAAAATATTTTCAAAAAAATTATAATATTTGAAACTTTTTATTCTTTGTAATTGCATTTGATCTATTGTTAAAATAACATTGTTATAAAATAACAATAGTAAATGTAAATGGTCAAATACCTATAAATGTAGACTAATGTACACCTTGAGATTGTGAATTGGCTGTACCATTACCACCAATAACAGCTAAATCAGTACAAATTTTAACAGCGCATTGTGCTTTAGCTGTTCAATCATTTATAAATTTAAAGTTTCATTACTTGCCCCTTTGGCGCAATACAATCGCAATGATATCATTGACTTCTGTGTTATTATTTAATCGATGATTTTTAAAATCATTTGTTATATTTTCTACTGTTGTAGATGTACCGAACGATGTAGTAAACCATTTTGCAGATTTCTGTTTTTGTATAGTGTATAATTTGTTATAATAATCAATGAATATCTCATGTACAAATTCTAGTAAACTATCGGCTTTAAATAACAATTCTTTTGAAAGACTGCTGTACAAGTACATCTATTAGTTTTTGTAAATTTTATAGAATGTACGGTAATATAAAAGTTCGTACTACTTATTAGTATATTATTTATTATATATTATTTATTAGTATATTTTACGTTTCGAATAATTTCATTTGTTATCTGATTTTGAGTGTTTATAACATTATCTTGCATACTAAATAAGGCACAATTTTTTTTTAAAAATTTATTTAAATGTAAAAAAATTATTAAAGAATATGGGTACTATTTCTTTAGATGGAAATTCTTAAGAAATATTATGTGAATTTGATGAACCAATAAAATTAGATAAAAATGCAAATTTTGAAATATGTTTGTTATAATTCAAGTGCAAATTACTAAAAAATAATATTTTGAATTATATAAAAAATAAGAAAATGATTGATATTATTTTTCCAATAGGATCTCATGATATTGATAATATTAACAGTTCTGTTGATAAAGATTTAAAAGGTCTGATAAATCCAATTATGACTAGCATGTAAGTTGTATATTTTAGTCTTTTACTAATGATAAACCTGTTGAAAAAATTAATGAAATTCCTAGAAATTTAATTTACTAGTATTTGTAATTGACATCCGAGTTTTTGAACAAGATGATGATTGAATTGATTTTAGAAATGAAAAAATCAGTATTAAGTTACATATTCCTAAAATATAAATGTTTTAATTTGTTTTTAAGAAAGCCATTTTTTTATTAAATGAAGTTATACGTTACTGAGGGCTACCAATTATATGATCATTTACCAGCAAACACAACTTAGTTAAATACACCTGGTAGACCAATATCAATTGATATTATTAACCAAGATGTAAAAACATTTTCACCTAAAAGTGTATTGCTTATTTGATGACAGCTAATTGTTAAAGATGCTTCTGATAAAATTTTGAACGAAATCGATACAGCAAAAATAAATTTCGTAAACAATAAATTATTAAACTTGTTCAGTAAAAATTATTATTCAATTAATTTAACTGAAATAGATTCAATTAATAATCCAGGTATAACGATTTTGCTTTAAAAATGCTGGATGTAAGAACTGTATTTAATAAAAATAGCTATTTCTCTGTTAATATTCGTTTGAGTAATGTAATAGATTTGTTCGAAGATTAGAAAAATTGTATTTTGAAAATTAATCAAAAATTAGAACTTATTAAATCCAATGATGATTAAAATTGTTTACTGACTACAGTCAATGATCATACCTTTGAAATTAATATATGTGAAATAATTTTAAGAATCTCGCAAGTTAAATTTTCTGTCGAAGTTGAACATGAACTAAATAGTGGGAGATAGTGGGAAAACGCGTACAGAAACAAATCGTACAACACCGGTCGCAAGAGTTCAGAGCATAAAAATCAAGAACAAAATTCACGGCCTGTGTAATCTGGATCAAAAGCAGCGAATCCTGGCAGAAAATCTAATCAGTGAGTACGCTGATATATTTGCTACACAAGACAGAGAATATGGATGTTCGCAACTTGTTCAACGCCTAATTAACACCTGAGACGCCCGACCAATCCGTCAACCTGCAAGGCGCCTTCCATTGCAAAGTAAACAGAAGTTACCGAAATGGTGTCGAAGATGAAAGCTGGACTGATTACGTGGTATTTTCCAGTGGTCTTCGTGAAGAAGAAAAACAACAGCAGGTCTTGTGTCAACGATGTAACCAAAAAGGACTGTTACCCACTTTCGAAAATCGATGACACTTTCGATACGCTTTCTGGAGCGAAATGGTTTTCGACTTAAGGAGCGGTTACTGGCAGGTATAGATAAATCGTACGGATCGTGAGAAAACTGCCTTCACTACAGGATGCGGTGTCTGGCAGTTTGCAGTGGTGCCATTTGGACTGTGCAACGCTCCGGTCACCTACGAGCAACTAATGGAATGAACATTGCAAGGACTCACGTGGAAAACCTGCCTAATATATCTGGACGACGTTGTCGTCATAGGGACGATTCGAGGAGCATCGCGAAATCGAAATTTAAAAAAAGTGTTTGATAGGCCGCGAAGTGCTTATTTGAAGCTGAACCCAGAAAAGTGTTCCTTGTTACGTCCGGAAGTAAAATATTTGGGTCACATTATATGAGCGGAAGGAGTAAAGACGGATCCTGAGAAAATCGAAGCCTGTCCCAAAAGATAAAAACTAACTGAGAAGCTTCTTGGGACTTCGCACTTACAACAGAAGGTTCGTAAAGTATTTGTTGATATTGCAAAGAGCCTGCATCAACTTACGGAAAAGGGCCTACAGTTCAGTTTGTCTGAAAAGTGTGAAAAAGCATTTCAAGAACTGAAACGACAGCTATGCAATGCCCCCATCTTAGGTTACCCCACACCTCGAAAAATACACCCTCGTAATCATGGATTACTTCAGTAAGTGGCCGGAAGTATTCGTCATACCAAATCAAGACTCTTAGACAGTAGCCGAATAGATAGTCAACAACTGGGTGCTCAGATTTGGGGTCCCAATAGAACTACTCTCTGATCAAGGGCACAGCTTTGAATCAAAAGTCATCCATGAAGTATGCAAATATCTGGGAATAAGAAAGACAAGAACAGAGCCACTACACCCCCAAGCGATTCAATCGGACCTTGAATGAGCATCTGTCTAAGGTCGTCAGCTGCTGCCGGCGGGACTGGGATCGACACATACCCCTCTTCTTAATGGCCTACTGAAAAGCGGTCCATAGCTCAACATGACGTACACCATCCGAGATCTTATTTGGTCAAACATTTCGGTTGCCAAGTAAGGAAAAGATGAAACTAGCAAGCAACCGCATGAAGACTAGGTATGGCTTCAAAGCGAAATCTTCCGGTTTCAGCGAAGGAGATATGGTGTGGCTGTATAATCCAGTGCGTAAGAAAGAAAGATCGTAAAAATTGCCACAGGACTGGGAAGGTCCATACAAGGTGATAACCCGTATTGTTGACGTTGTGTAACGTATCCAGTGAGGAGATCGAGGAAAATTGAAGGTGGTCCATTTGGATAGAATGTGTCATTTCAAGGGAACGATGAATGACAAAGTTGTTCGGGGCAATTTTAGTGAGGGAGCAGTGTGATATTCATTTTGTGGGAAAGGAGACCCCACAACTTAAAAATAAAATACCAACAAATTAATTACTATACTCCAAATGTTCATTATAAAAGATTAATTAACTTCATTGGGATTTGCATTGGGATCTGATCTAACCTGGAGAGGTTTTCACTCCGGAAGAGAGAAACGTATATGTTTGGTGTATTTGAATATAGTAGAACTTTATCTGACAGATGGTTGTGTGGTACTCCACAATTTCACAATTTGAATGTGGGCAGCGTCATCTATATTTCAATAGCAGAAAATTCGATACTTGAATAGCAGAAGCCTCAACGGTTGCTGAATGGGGAATGATATCGAGTTTTCTAGAAAAATGGAAATTGTATGGGACGCTGAATGGAGCGGATTGATATCGAAATATGTCAGGGAGTATAAATATCAGCATCCCAAATATACAAGTCAGTTTATCAGTGCAATCTAAAGAGTGAACTACTTGTAGTGAATAAGTGGTTTATGTAAAAGATAAAGAAAAGTAAGAAGGGTTGAGATAAGCGATTAAATTGTGAATTGTAATTGTATTGAATAAAGCGATTGTATAGAATAGAATAAGTTCTATCATTTTTACACAGATATTTTACGGTATCTACAGTGATTATAATTTTTTGTTAAGGCTAAACATGGAAGAGATTGAACTTAAGTTAGAAAAAGGGCAATTTATGGTGATTCGATGCTTCCCCAATATACGCCAAAATTTAGAAAACAGTAAGAACCAAATTTTATGGAATTAAACATGTTTTACCTTCAATTTCGCTATTCTTTGAGATGATAATATTTGCATGCAAATTTTCGAGCAATCATATCGCGCTGATCTAAATGACAATTGTTTCCGCACAGTCGAAGAAGGAGAAGCACACAGCTGAGGTGAAAATAAAGCGTGAGGAACGCATTGCACTAATTATCAAATTTAGAGAAAGTGGAAGAGCTTAGAATGAGCTTCAAAAAGAAGATCATCCACAACAAAAAAATTGGCAATGACAGGTCCAAATGTCCATATAAAAAGTAAGTATAGGGTTTTCCAATAAGGACTTGACAACTTTTGTTTTAAATAAAACGCAAACCATTTGAAATATTTCAAAAATTTTATTATCGGCTTGAAGTACAATCAAAACATTTATGAATGGATCTCGACTTCGCTATATGGACACCGCGGGCACGTATGCAACGGTCGATTCTTTGGACCCAATTTTCAACGACTCGGCCACACATTTCGGCCGAAATGGCCGCTATTTCGCGTTTAGTGTTAGCTCTGAGCTCTTCCAACGTTGTCGGCGTGTTGGCATAAACCAATGACTTAACGTAGCTCCACAGGAAATAGTCAAGCGGCGTTAAATCGCACGAACGAGGCGGCCAATCGACTGGCCTATTTCTTGAGATAACACGCTCACAATACTTACTCTTCAATAAATCGATTGTAGCGTGTACTGTGTGGCTTGTGGCATCATCCTGTTGAAACCACATGTCATCGACGATCATATCTTCCAATTCGGGCTAAAAATAATCGGTGATCATGGCGCGATAACGCTGACCATTCACAGTAACGTGACGATCGTTATCGTCGAAGAAAAAATATGGCCGAATAATGCCGCCGAATTTGCAAACCGCAGCACACAGTTATTTTTTGTGGATGAAGTGGTGATTCATGAAGCACATGTGAATTTTCACCCGACCAATAACGCATATTTTGCTTATTGACGAACCCGTTGAGCCAAAAATAAGCTTCGTCACTGAAGATGATTTTGCGATGTAATTCATCATCTTGGCGCATCTTCTCCAGAATCCAATCGGAGAACGTACGTCGCTTCAAATGGTCCATCGGCTTCAATTCTTGAGTCAGCTTGATCTTGTATGGGTGCAAACCAAGATCCTTACAGTCGTTCGCAGATCTCCGCAGAGTGTAAACGTGTTCGGCTTTTCCTAGAGTGAAAAAAAAATATACAAATAAAAAATAAAAAATAGTGATACAGTTCTGCTAATAAAGCTAATTGGTTGCAATTTTATTATCTGACTCGATAGCCAAGCGGTTAGCGGCGTCGATCACAGTCGTTCATAGACCTCGACAGAGGATAGACGTGTGTCGGTTTCTTTTCATGTGAAACAATAAAAAAAAAAGTGACAAAAAAAAAAAATAGAATCGTTTAAGCCAAGTGCTTCGGTGGCGCAATAGGTAGTGGTGCCGGCCGAGGAACCAAGGGTCGTAGGTTCGATTCCCGGAAAAGGACGGACTTTTTTATTAATTAAAAATCAAAGAAAATAATTATAACACAAATTAAAACAAGTTCAGTGAAACCAGAAGATGAGTGGTGGTGAACGGTCCGCTATCCAAACAGCGGGTCCGGGAGATGGCACGATGTTATCTGATAATCAGACCGTAATTTCGGCCGGTTCGGAAATTACGACTAAGAGGAGGAGGAAGCTGAAGCCAACTCCAAACCTCGTGAAGCGCCCTTCCCTATCAGCATCTACTGAGAAGGTGCCCGGTGGAGCAAGGGAAGAGGCGCCAACGACTTCTACAAAAGCAGCAAGACCACAACAACAGCGAAAGAGGACAGACGAATATACATATGTTTCTGACGGTGGGGAAGGCCACTACATGGGTTGAAACAATAGTTTCTCATTCCTAGCTGCCTCTGAGTCAGATGAAAAAGAGGACGAGGTAAAAGCCATTAATAGTAGCATAATGCAGCTACAGCAACAAGTGCTTACTATAAGAGCGAAACAAGTTGCAAGGAGGGAGAAGGAGTTACAGCAACAACTTCAGATCCCTCAGAAGCAACAAAACACCAACGTGGAGCTACCACAACAAGAAAAACATAACCAGCCACTAAAACAACAAAAACTACAAAAACCAGTACAAGAACTAACAAAGAAAGATCCTCAACAACAACCTAAAGATAAACAACAAAAACAACAACAGCAACAAAAATCGCAGCAGCAGCAACAACAGCAGCAGCAGAAGCAACAGCAACAACAACAACAACAAACGAAATCAACAAAGCAACGAGTTCCACCTATAAACACATATAAGATGGAACTAAAGGAAACCATTGAACTATGTAAGTCGGCCATAGGCAATAATTTTTTTGTTAAAAGACTTAGTTTATCCATTGCAATACAGTGGTGCGCTATCATAAAATTAAAAACCTGTTAAGGAGTTCTTCTCCTTCACACGGAAAGGTGAAAAGCTGCAGACAATGCTGCTGAGGGGATTAAAACCGTCGACTGATCCGAAGGAGCTCCTTGCACTGCTGAAAGAGAAGGAGTGCGAAGAGCTCAAATTCGTAGGGGTTAAGCCATTCGTCACGGCTAGAGCCAAAAGGGAGAAGCGGAAACTACCGTTATTCCTGGTTCAGCTGAGTCCCAACATCAAACTGGATGGTCTAAGGAGCATCAAAGTCCTAGACTACCAGGTTGTAGACTGGGAAAAATTAAAGAGGAGCGAAAACATTTTACAATGTGTTCGCTGCCAAAGGATCGGGCACGCCGCGTCGAACTGCGAAATGCAGCCTCGATGCGTGAAGTGCGGAAGGAACCACAAGTCCGAGGAATGCGCTCTGGGTAAGGACGGAGCGTCAGAAAAAAGCCAACTCTCTTGTGCGTTATGTAGGAACACGGGCACACCGCAAATTATCGGGGTTGTCCCAAATTCCAATACATCAAAAGAGTAAATCTGGCTCGGCAGCAGAAAGTGGAAATTAAACGTCCACTCGTGCAAACACAAACACCAGCCGTTACTCCCCACGTTACCTACGCCCAAATGGCGGCAGGTAGGGGAAATACGGTACAACAATCAAAGGTAGCTTCTCAGGCCCCAGCGCCTAGAGCACCGGAACCTGTACCTGACATGCTGGCTATCTTGCTCTCTATTCAGGGGCAGATGGCTCAGCTTCAGCGTCAAATACAGGAACAGGCTAAGCGGGTAGATCAAATATACGCGCTGCTGCCGGGCCTAACGCACCTCCAGTCGTAATGGGTACGTACATGGCGGAGCAAACCCTGAAGGTCCTTGCAGTGAATGTTAATTCACTGATTAGGTTCGAACGAAGAGCCACACTATTTAAGTTGCTTAAAGACCAAGCCCCTGATGTGCTCTTGGTTAGCGAAACTAAGATTACCAAGAGACACAAAATGAGGCACGAAAGATACAAAATAGTACAGAGAAACCGACCCAACTCCATTCAGGGAGGTGGCGTTGCGATTTTCGTACGAAAAGGTATACGTTTTAAAAGAGTATACAGTCGTGTAGTACCTAGGTTCCAGGTGCTGGAAGCATCCATCGTGTACATCCCCCTCCGTAGTGGAAAGCGGTTGTACATGGTGTCTGTCTATGCACCTGTCATTCCACTTTATTCATCTCAGAGCTCGAGACACGATTCGTCCATCGACCATCGTGGCGAAGAGACGTGTTTCGGATTTACTTGTGAATTATAACAGTACACATAGTAAAAACAAAGTATTTGACACAAATTTCAAAAGAGGCAAGTTGGCCTAGTGCAAGTGACAATCGATCGGCGATAAATTGAACCGAGTTCGACTCCTGGTGGAGGAGAAACTACCTTCTTTTTTCTTTTCTTTTTTTCTTTTTTCAATAATTAATAAAAGAAAGAAAAAAAAAATAAGACATAAGAGTATCCATCAGGTGATGGATAAAGACGAGCGGTCCGCTCAAGCAATAGCGGATCCAATATATGGCGTGATCAAATCAGCCGATGAGGCAATAATGCCGGACCAGAGAGGTACAGCAGAGAGCGGAGGGACAGCAAAAAGAAGGAGGAAGCTAAGCCCAACTATAATTGTTAAGCGCCTTTCCCTAACAGCTTCAACCGAAATGCTGCCGGTTGAAGCCAGGAGAGAGGCGCAAACATCAACTACAGCAGCTAGGAAGAAGGACACACCTGTGGTCGCTGAATACCCTCACGTCTCCGACGGTGGTGAAGGCCTATACATGGGTGCCCATAATAACTTCGCCTGTCTAGCTGCCTCCGAATCTGACGACGAAGAAGAAGAGGTACAAAATATAAACAATAGCATACAGCAGCTGCAACAACGAGTTCTGGATATTAAAGCTAAGCAAATAGCGAGAAGGGCGAGGGAACAGCAAGGGCCACAGAGCTCTCAACAGCAACAATCCCAAATTAAAACACAAAAACATCCGCAACAACAACAAAAAGTAAAGCAAACAACAAAAAAACTAGCTAAACAGCAACTACAAGAAAACCAACAACAACAAAATCAACAACAACAAAAGCAACTACAGCAGAAACAACAAAAACAACACCAGCAGCAAAAACAACAACAACATCAGCAGAAAACAGTAAAGCAAAGGGTGCCACCAATCAACACCTTCAACATGGAATTAAAAGACACCATTGAGCTATGTAAGTCGGCTATAGGAAATAATTTTTTTATAAAGCGTTTAAGTATTAATAGACATGCGATCCACTGCAACACAGTGGAGCGCTATAATAAGATAAAACAATTACTGAAGGACACGACGACGGAGTTCTTCTCCTTCACACCGAAGGGTGAAAAGCTGCAAACTATGCTGCTGAGGGGGTTAGAGCCGTCTACTGATCCGGAGGAACTCCTCGCACTGCTGAAAGAGAAAGAGTGCGAAGGGCTCAAATTCGTGGGGGTCAAGCCGTTTGTCACGGCTAGAGCTAAAAGGGAGAAGCGGAAACTACCGTTCTTCCTGGTCCAACTAAGTCAAGACAGCAATCTGGATGGTCTAAGGAGTATCAAAGTCCTAGACTACCAGATTGTACACTGGGAAAAATTAAAGAGGAGCGAAAACATTTTACAATGTGTTCGCTGCCAAAGGTTCGGGCACGCCGCGTCGAACTGCGAAATGCAGCCTCGATGCGTGAAGTGCGGAAAGAACCACAAATCCGAGGAATGTGCTCTAGGTAAGGACGGAGAGTCTGAAAAAAGCCAACTCTCTTGTGCGTTATGTAGGAACACGGGACACACCGCAAACTATCGGGGTTGTCCCAAATTTCAATACATAAAAAAAGTAAATCTGGCTCGGCAGCAGAAAGTGGAAGTTAAGCGACCACTCGTGCAGGTACAAACACCAGCCGTTACTCCCCACATTACCTACGCCCAAATGGCGGCAGGTAGGGGTAATACGGCACAAAAAACAAAGGTAGCTTCTCAGGCCCCAGCGCCTAGAGCAGCTGAACCGGTACCTGACATGCTAGCAATCTTACTCTCAATTCAGGGGCAGATGGCTCAGCTTCAACGTCAGATAACAGAACAAGCTACGCGGGTAGATCAAATATACGCGCTGCTGCCAGGCCTAACGCACCTACAGTCGTAATGGGTACGTACATGGCGGAGCAAACTCTGAAGGTTCTTGCTGTGAATGTTAATTCACTGATTAGGCTCGAACGAAGAGCCGCACTATTTAAGTTGCTTAAAGACCAAGCCCCTGATGTGCTTTTGGTTAGCGAAACTCAGCTTACCAAGAGACACAAAATGAGGCACAGAAGATACAAAATAGTACGGAGAAACCGGCCCAACTCCATTCAGGGAGGAGGCGTTGCGATTTTCGTACGAAAAGGTATACGCTTTAAAAGAGTATACAGTCGTGTAGTACGTAGGTTCCAGGTGCTGGAAGCATGCATCGTGTATATCCCTCTCCGTAGTGGAAAGCGGTTGTACATGGTGTCTGTCTATGCGCCTAAGGCTACTCAATCCACTTTATTCATCTCAGAGCTCGAGACGCTTTTTCGATTTCTGAGGCTGGAATTGGAAGACAACTATTTTCTTATCGGCGGAGATTTCAACGCTAAGCATGGCGATTGGGGAAATAATACACCAAATACTAGATTGAACCTACTATTCAATTGGTGGGGTCAGCACAGTGTGATGTATCGACTCGGGCTTAAGGCGACGGATAGTCCGTCTTTTCCCAGACACGGGTCCTATTTGGATCTCCTGCTGTTCGACTCACGAATACAACTGACATGCACTAACCAACAAACTACAAACTGTCTACGCACTTTCGTGTATGACAGTGACCATTGCGGTCTCAGCACCGAAATAACTGTTCCCAACGAAATTGCGGAATTGGATGAGTTTGTCCAAAGGCATTCCTACAATTATAGTAGGGTGCGTTGGACACATTTCTCCAGAACACTGACGAGAGCACTCTCCTCGTATTCGCTCTACCCACCGTCCAATAGAAATTTGTCAAACGAGGAGATTGACAGGAATCTAAAACTAATGGACGAGACAATTAAACGAACAATGGACAAAACGATACCTCGGTATCGACACACTGACGACGAAGACCTATTCCGCAACGCTGCCATTGACGCATTGCACCGACATAAAAGTAGGCTGCTGTCAAGACTAAAAACCTTGTACAGACAGTTTACTGACAGACATAACCCGGAGATTATGCCGCTAAAGTCGTCGATCAAAAACTTCCAAGTATTAATAAAAGAAAACTACAGAGCATCTGTAAGTTTGTATTGGAACAACAAAATTCGATCTGTAAACACCAGCAACCCGAATATGTTTCCGCTAATAAATAAAATATTTCGGGGAAAAGATTAAAACGACCTTCCGTGTCTTAAAATCGCCTGAATGACGGACAACGAGAACATACTTACAGCAGCAGGCATAGATCCAAATGAGGCTGTCGATGATGACAACTTCTTTGTGATCGAGGATCCGCAGGAGAAGGTTGAGGCTATAGGAGCGACTTTCCAGGAAGTATAAAAGGCGAATGACATCATTGGCCCGAACCACGACCTGGAAAATCGAGTCCTTGTGCACAATTTCTACCTTCGAAATGAAATTGTGAATTGGCGATTCGAGAGCTCGGGTTTCACCCAGTTCAGTGACGAGAATATGGCAAATATTGTAATCACCAATGAGATGGTACTACCACCATTCATTTCGAAGGCAGAGCTCCAAACGATCTTCGAATCGTTTAGAAGTAAGAAATCAGTGGGAACCGATGGAATACCGAACATTGTGCTTCGACATCTCCCACTAGAAGCGGTGGACATTTATACCACCCTGTTTAATAATGCAATGAATAATGCACATTATCCAGCGCATTGGAAAACTGCGGTGGTACACCCCATCCCCAAAAGGGATAAAGACACATCCAATCCGGCGAATCTCCGGTCGATCAGTCTCCTTCCAAACATCAGTAAGGTTTTCGAGAAGGTGATCAATAGAGTCCTGACTAAGTGGGTTGAGGAAAAACATATAGTTGCGGATAATCAATTCGGTTTCAAGGCGGGGCATGATGTTATTCATGCTGCGTCTAAACTGCTTTCTGATATTCAATGGAACAAAGGCAAGAATCAGTGCACTGGTGCCTGCCTGATTGACTTGGAAAAAGCCTTCGATACCGTATGGTTAGAGGGACTCTTTTTCAAGCTGGACAGGTTAGGCATTAGTAAACCACTGCTGTATATTCTTTTTGACATGCTCTCCAGTAGACAGTTCATCGTGAAAAATGGCTTCCAGGCGGGAGAAACGGAGTCTACCGTTCTTCCTGGTGCAGCTCAGGCCCGAAAGCCGTCTGGATAGTCTAAGCAGTATCAATGTCCTAGACTACCAGGTGGTTCACTGGGAAAAATTAAAAAGGAGCGAAGGTGTTCTACAATGCGTTCGCTGCCAGAGCTTCGGGCACGCCGCGTCGAACTGCCAAATGCAGCCTCGATGCGTGAATTGCGCTAAGAACCACAGTTCCGAGGAGTGTGCTCTGGGTGTTGACGGAGCATCCGATAGGTAGCAGCTCTCGTGCGTGTTATGTGGAAACGTGGGACACACCGCAAACTATCGGGGTTGTCCTAAGTTCGCTGATATTAAGAAAGCAAAACTGGCTCGGCAGCAAAAGATGGAGGTCAAACGTTCACCTATTAGGTTCCAAACACCAGCCGTCATGTCCCAAATTTCCTACGCCCAAATGGCGTCAGGTAGGGGGGCTACGGTACAGCTTTTGACTGCTGCTTCTCCGGCGTCAATACCGAGAACAACGGAAGCTGCACCTAACATGCTGGCCATCTTGCTCGCAATCCAAAGGCAGATGGCTCAGCTGCAACAGCAGTTACAAGAACAGGCCAAGCGGGTGGACCAGATCTATGCGCTGATGCCGGGCCTAACGCAACACATGTCGTAATGGGTACGCACATGGTGGAGCAAACTTTGAAGGTCCTTGCGGTGAATGTTAATTTACTGATTAGGATCGAACGAAGAGCCGCGATGTTTAAATTGCTACAAGACCAAACTCCTGATGTGCTTATCGCTAGCGGAACCAAGCTAACCGATAACTGCAATAATTATATTGTTAGAAGAAGAAATCGGCCCAGATCCGAACGTGGAAGCGGTGTCGCGATCTTCATTAAAGAAGGTATAAAATTTCACAGAGTGTACAAGGAAGTGTTGCGCAGGTTCCGGGTGTTGGAGGCAGTCGTCATTTACATACCGCTCCGCAGTGTAAAGCGGCTATACTTGGCCTCTGTTTATGTACCTGAGGCTTCACAATCCACCCTATTCATTACAGAGCTCGACACGCTTTTCCGACTTCTGAGGCTGGAATCGGGGAGATTTATTTTATTACCGGCGGGGATTTCAACGCTAGTCACAGATATTGGGGAAATAATTTGCCAAATACTAGAGGGAACCTACCACTCGATTGGTGGGGTCAGCACGAAGTCACGATGACTCGGTCTTAAAGCGACGGATAACCCCTCGTTTGCCAGAGGCGGGTCTTATTTGGATCTACTACTGTACGACGAACGTATACGGCTGACAGATACGAATTTACAAACATTAAACTGTCTTCGCACATTCGTGTATGACTGCGACCATTGCGGTTTTAGCACCGAAATTACAGTTGCCAATGAAATTTCGGAATTGGAGGAGTTTGTCCAAAGATATTCTTACAACTACAGTAAGACTCGATGGACACGCTTCTCCGCAACTTTGACAAGAGCGCTCTCCTCGAACACGCTCCAGCCACCGTCCAATAGGAATTTGTCAAACGAGGAGGTCGACAATTACCGAAAACAAATGGACGAGCAATTAAACAAACTATGGACACTACAATACCGAGGTATCGACGTACAACTAACGAAGACCAGTTCCGCAATCCTACTATTGACGCACTGCACCGACAGAAAAGTAGACTTCTGTCAAGACTCAAAAACTTGTACAGACAGTTAACTGACAGACAAGACCCGGAGATTAGGATACTGAAGTCGTCGATTAAAAATATTCAAACGCTAATAAAAGAAAATTACAGAATTTCTGTAAGTTTGCACTGGAAGAAGAATATGTGTCCGCAAATAAATAAACTATTTCGGAGAAAAAATCAAAACGACCTTCAGCGTCTTAAAATAGCTCGGACAACAGACAACGAACGGTTAGTGACAATAGCAGGTATTGATCCAAATGAGGCCGCTGATGATGACGACTTCTTTGTGATCGAGGATCTACAGGAGAAGGTTGAGACCATAGAGGCGACTTTCCAGGAAGTATACAAGGCCATTGATATCATTGGCCCTAATTAGGACCTGGACAATAGCGTCTAGTTGCACGACTTCTGCATTCGACATGAAATAGGGAACTGGCGATCCGAGGGCTATGGTTTCACCCGGTTCAACGACGAAAATATGGCCAATAATGTCATTGCCAGAGAGGGTGACCTACCCCCATTAATTTCGAAGGAAGAACTCCATGAGATCTTCGACACAATCAAGGCTAAGAAATCAGTGGGGACTGATGGTATTCCGAACATCGTGCTTCGACATCTTCCTCTAGAAGCGGTGGACATTTACACCACCCTGTTTAATAATGCAATGAATAATGCACATTATCCAGCGCATTGGAAAGCGGCGGTGGTTCAACCTATCGCCAAAAAGGGAAAGGATATATCCAATCCGGCGAATCTCCGGTCGATAAGTCTCCTTCCGAATATCAGTAAGGTTTTTGAAAAGGTAATCAAGAGCTCTGTCTAGGTGAGTTGAGGACAAACAGTTACGGATAATGAATTCGGTTTTAAGGCGGGACATGATATCTCACATGCCGCGTCTAAATCGGTGTCCGATATCCAATGGAATAAAGGCAAAAACCATTGTACTGGTGCCTGCCTTGTTGACTTGGAGAAGGCCTTCGATACCGTATGGTTAGAGGGTCTTTTCTATAAGCTGACTCTGCTGGGGATCAGTAAACCACTCTTGTACATTCTTTATAATATGCTAACTAACAGAACGACTCTCGATTTGCGTGGACACCTGCCTTTACGGCCTTATTCCACGGGATGCCCATACATCCATGGGAGCAAGGATACGCCTTGCCATCGCTCACCGTTATTCCACTGTTTCAGATACCAATTCGGAACTGTGTTGCCGGCACAAGTTCCACCCTTGGTAAGAGTCGAGGCCGATCTAAAACCTCTTGCTGCTCTTAGGGTCTTTTGTACTTTTTGCAACTCTACATTGGGTCAAACCAAGGGAAAAACCAAGGGAAAACCCAAGGTAAGACCCTTCCCGCGATTTTGGGTTTAAACCACAGCCACCATGACGCTCCTACAAGGGGCCCCCTTACCTCTAACAAGTCAGGCCCGGACCGAGATCCGGGGGGCTCCTGACTCCCATGGTACCGTGATTTAAGTCCTGGTAGGGACTACCGGTGGTCCAGCCGCCAACAAGACCTATGACCGGCAACTTGTGACTGATCGAATCGTAGCAATCTTCGGTAGCGTCATCTGAAGATGTTTACGATAAGAGCAGTACTTTGCTCTGCCCCCGTTCATGACAACGTCATTAAAGGGCGCAGCCTTGATAATTGGGTGGGGGCCCATACTAACTAACAGACAGTTCATCGTGAAAAATGGTGATGTGACTTCTGTTGGAATATTTCAAATTAAAAATGGCCTTCAGCAAGGCGCACTCAATTCACCGATCCTATTTAACGTTTATACAAGCGACTTGATAGGTTCACTTCCCCATACTATTGCATACGCAGATGATTTGATAGCGTACAGAACAGGTCCAAAAATCGAATTTATTAATACTCTCTTACAGCGTGACTTCGATAAGATAACACGATTTTGCGATGACTGGAAGTTGAAAATCAACTTTCAGAAGTCGGAAACCATTCTCTTTAGGACGCCGTTGTCTGGAGCCTCTATCGATATCAGAAAAAATTGGCGAAAGTTCTCAATCATTGGACAGCACGGACAGCCTCTTGCCTGCCGAAATGTGGTCAGATACCTTGAGATCTGGCTAGATCAGTGTCTGTATTTTGGCAAAAATGTAAATGATGCTCTGGCCAGAGCTAAAGGCGCTATTACCCTTACAAAGATATTGTTTTATAGCAGCCAACTCGAGGCGAGGGTAAAGGTAATCTACTACATGGCCCTTATCAGGCCCATGCTGGTATTTGCTTGTCCGGTGTGGTTCAATGTACGAGCAAGCTTAATGGAAAAGATTCGGGTGTTTGAGAGGGCTTGCCTTAGGGCTTGTCTTAGCTTGTACAGAACACCAGAGTCGGAGTACAAGAAATTTTATCCTAACGAGGTCCTTTACAATAGGGCGCACCTAATACGAGTGGACAACTTCGTAATTAAGCTGACTCGAAGGCACATTGCAAGATCAATGACCTCGACGAATAACCTTTACCACGAGAGTGAGCGCTCTGACGGCTTCATTCCACCGGAAGCATTCCACTACCTTAATCAGATAGGGTTGATCCAGGATAGATCAGCGGTGCCGTTAATCTTCCATGTCGTTCGGACAGTTGGGGACAGGCGACTCAACTACAACAGAGACGTCGCACACGGCAGTGTGGATCGTCTTAGGTTCAGTAGGGCGGTGGGGAATCGCGATAAGAGGGATGTCGTTGGGCAGAATCAGCATTTCTGGTGGTTGAATGATGGGGAAGATGTTTCGTCGTCGTTTCCGTCAATTACGGACCAGCCTCACTAATGAGGCAGAGCTGACCAATTTATTTGCTCTGTGAATAGCGGTGGCCAGCTTACATAGGTTTAGGTTAGCATTTAAGAAACATATACATATATCAGTGTATACAAAGGTGTATACTGATATGTGTATATGATTGTGTATAATGTCTATGTGTGTTTATGTGTATATTGTGCATTTAGGTTAGGTAGGCTAAGGTTTATTTTAAGTTAGATAATAAGTTTTTTATAAAAAATAAAAAAAAATGTCCATATGCTAAGTTTTTTGTTTACAAATTTTTTTTTCTTAGCTTCAAGTATACAAAATAAATATTTATAAATAAAATGTAAATAAAGTCGAAAGACATAGTTATAAGAATTTAGAGTAGCTTAGAGTGCCTGTGTGGGGCCAGTAAGTTAGTATAAGATTGTTAAGGAATTTTAAGCTAGCATTTAAGCATTTTTTGTTAGTATGTAAGAGTTAATGATTAAGAAAATAAAATGCTTTAAAACTGAAAAAAAAACTGAAAACCAAGATCCTTACGCAAAATACGCCATAATGTTGTCTGAGCGATGCCCAATTCTTGAGAACGCCGTGGAATTGACTGATTTGGATCGTTTGCTACGGACACCTGAGCGGCAGCGATATTTTCCACACTTCGACCAACCCATTATCTCACTGACACGGCAACATCACGCAACGAATATGTAGACTCAAATTTTTGTACGAGTACTAAACTTGTTATTACCTGTGTACTAGGGCGAGAATTACGACAGAAAATTGGAGTTAACCCTCTTAAAGTTGCAGTCACCGACTCCGAATTTCGGTAGAAAGTTTTTATAATTTGCAGACGTTGCTCGTTCTTGTACTTTACCATGATGAAAATGTTGAGTTTACTGAATAAATTGACAGTGACGGTTTGGTGATTAGTGAAAGAGTGCGTTCACAAATTAAATTCAAAGTTGTCAAGTCCCTATTGGAAAACCCTTTACAATGATGATGGTCAGGTACGGACTTATAGGGTAGTTTCGTAGGACGATACCTAAGAGCAACTAACACAAGAAAGCTCATTGCCTCCAAGGGGTGACCGCCGGGCAACGATAGTTATTTCACGGCTAACGAACTCCCTTTCATATTGCAGACTGTTTTCGTTTTTTTTTTATTTATAAAAAGAACACTCAGGAGGGTGTGACTACTCTTAAAATACCAGAGCTCGTGTTAATTTTTTAAGAAAATTGAATAAAGTGTCTAGACCATTCGCAGCCAGTCTACTGGAGTCTACTACGCTGGATCGATCGAGATTAGGACCTGGAAAGGTCGCGGAGTTGGGTAGTTTTTTTGTGACAATCGCTAACATGCGTGCAAAAAAACACAATTGTAGGGTGATGCACATTATACATATCTATCATTATTTCTTCTGTAAATTCAGGTTTCTTAATAACTCAGCGTTGTTTATTTCTGAAGGGTGTTTCAACTGTTAGTGAAGAGCTTTGATTTGATTTTTTTAAGAACTAAGTGTCTGAATGGTAAAATCGTTAAAAGGTCTTCCTGATATAAGTATTTGTGTAGATAACGCCATCCAGATTTTGTTCTGCTGAATGGATTGCAGAAGCTCTGTGGTTTAAAGCAATGTTGTTGGTATTGATGTCAATGAAGGTATTGTTTTTAGGATCGTTAAGTTTGATTCAGATGCTTAATGCATCTGCATTTGCATTAAGCTTGCCTTCTTTGTAGGCTATCTCGTAACCATATTCTTCGAGCTTTAGCCCCCATCAGATGATCTTTGTTGTTGAATTTATTTTTTTCAAGCTTAGAAGCTTGTGACCAAAGAGCTATGGTCTAATATTTGGTTGCCCACCCAAGGGCTAGCAATTCTTTTTCTTTATATGTCATATATTTATGAATGTTTAAAATCTGAAAACATATTGTATAAAAGATCACATTTATTTTGCTCAAAAGATAATAGTAAATTCGATTTATATAATTTAGAAAATGTTCAAGTAAACCTAAACACAACTAAGTATTCAAATTCTGAACTAAGATTATCTTTTTAGCAAAATAAATGTGATCTTCTATACAATATGTTTTCAGATTTTAAACATTCATATTAAACATGGAAACGCCAGCACTTCAGTCTTAAAAGTCGTCATCTGCGAAAACCAGATTCTGTTCCAATTGAGTGGAAATAATAATAATGTATTGATTTTCAAGCCTACTTTCCAAGCGATCATGTTGTATGAGTCTCCTGTCTGGGGCATGTGTGCAAAAAGTCATCTTCGTAGACTCCAAACAACATAAAATAAATTATTAAAAAAGATCCTACATTTTCTCTGGTTTTTCTCGACAGAAGAATTACATAATATAACTTATCTTGTCTGTCTTTAGGCAACGATTTGATTTCAATCCTAGTTACATAATGTGCAATTCTAACTTCATTCTTATATATTTTTGCTTTCATTATTACTTATTTCTTAATTTACTTATTCATTTATTTATCTATCTATTTATTTATCTATTTGTTTATTTATCTATTTATTTAGTTACTTATTTATTTCTTATATCATATTGATTTCTTATATCATATTGATTTCTTATATCATATTTATTTCTTATATGTCACATATTTATTTATTTATGTAGGTTAGGTTAGGTTAGGTAAGAGTGGCTGTTGGAAATACCAACCCACTTAGGCCTATTGGCCCATTGTGATGCCACGTGGATCTATGATCCTCATAGTAATGGAACCAGTTTGAGCTTATGATAAAGCGTAGGAGACTGTTAACGTCTATATTTTCTAGATCGTTTAGGTCGTTGTAGAAGGAAGCTGCTAGATGAAGCTTTCTTCTCTGGGAGAGAGCTGGACATGTGCAGAGTAGGTGGGTTTATGTAAGAATAAATAATTATATTTATTTTCTTGTTGCACTAATACATAGCAATTCGAAATCAAGTGTTAACACCAGTTCTCTCTTCGCTCCAATGAAATAAGGTATTTTATTTGTCAAGTAGGTTTTTAGTGGATTTCCATCAAATTGGTAGTATTTCTGTGATATATTATTTAGAAATTATATGAATGTGATAACCGCTTAAATGTGAGCAGTGACATCTAGATTTACAGAGCAGAAGATGTCGATACTCGAAGACCAGAAGATTTCGATACTTGAATAACAAAGTCTCGACCATTGATGACTGGAGAGCGGAATCGAATTTTCTAGCAAATTGGAAATTGTATGGGACGCTGGATGGCGAGGATTATTCTCGAAGTATGTCATTCGAGTATAAATACCAACATCCCCAAGGTATGCAAATCAGTTCTAAAGTGAAATTTGAAGTGTTAATTAGGAGAAGTGATTAAGTGGTTTAAGTAAAAGATAAGAAAAGTATAAGCGGTTGAGAAATTGGATAGTATTGAGAGAAATAATTAAATAGTGAATTGTAACTGTACTGAATAAAGGGATTTGTATTGAAAAGAATAAGTTCTATCATTTGTAGCCACACAAACATTTTACATTGGTGTCAGAAGTGGGATAGGACTTATTGTGTGTAAAACAAAAAAAAACAGTGTTTTCTGACTATTTGAAAAAGCTAGAATGGGTCGAAAACTATTGCAGTTGACCCTCGTCCAACTCAAATCCGAGTTGAACAAGAGAAGCCTCAGCCCCAGTGGAGGAAAAAGTGACCTGGTGCTCCGACTTCAGGAGGCTTTGAACAACGAGGGACATGATCCTGATGCATACTCCTTTGATGTTGACGAGGATGAACAGACAAGTACCGGCAATGACATGGCTGCGATGATGCAACTCCTCTTATTAAAAATGGACGAAAAAAGATTAGCATCGAACAAAAGAAAAATTTAGACGAACAGAAGAGCAGCATCGAACAAAAATTCGACGAACAAAAGAATAGTCTAGAACAAAAATTGGAAGAACAAAATAACGTTCTACACCAAAAGTTCGAAGAAATCGATAACAAAATTTGAAAGAATAGAGAAGAATGTTGGCGAAAAATTCGAACAAATGGACAGCAAAGTTGAGCAATTGGCAAATGAGCTCGACACAGTTCGAAAACAGAAACTGCGAGAATGTTCTTTAAGCGGTCCAAGGAGAAAACAGTTGAAGCCTCCCTCATTCGATGGCCAGACCTCATGGTCTACTTATAAGAAGCAGTTTGAAATGGCTGCCTATGCAAACGACTGGGACAATGTGGAAAAGTGCTTTGCCCTAACAATGGCCTTGCACGGTCCTGCAGCAGAATTGTTGAAAACAGTAGACATCGAAAAGCATAGAGATTATGTGACTTTAGTACAGGCTATCGAGAAACGGTTTGGGGATAGCCACATGCAGGAGGTCTACAAGTTCATATTGCAAAGCCGAACGCAGCAACGAGGAGAAACACTGCAGCAGCTCCAAGCAGACGTGAGTAGACTGGCACATTTGTCATATCCCACCGCAGGCCAAGAAATAATCGACGAAATGGCAAAGGACGCATTCATCAGGGGAATTGCAGATTTGAAGCTACAATCAGCAGTAGGGATGGCCGGAAAAAGAACCCTTGCTGAAGCACTTGCCTTCGCTCTGGCGATGGAAGCATCCAATCAGGCTTCCAAAGGAATGCATTTCGTCAGGGAAATAGTACCTGGTGAATGCTCCTGCTCAAGACCAACTACCGTGCAACGAAATATCCCGCGGGAGAGACGAAGGATACGCTGCTGGAACTGCGATAAAGTAGGACATCTGCAAGGGCATTGTAAAGAACCGGTACGACGAGAAGGCTGCCCGCACTGGGGTTACAGGCAAATAGAAAGAAGAACCGACAGAAACGGCTGCCAAGAAACCGGCCAAATTTCCAGAAGCCATCAGTTAGGAAATGCTTACTTCGCGGGGCAGAAGTCTGTAGCAGGAGTCGACTCCAGGGTAATTATCCCAGTCTCACAGGTAAAACAATGCAATGAAAGCCTCCCAGCAGAAGTAGTCAGTGGTAAAGAAGCGAAAGAACAGACAACTATCCAAACGATCAGGACTGAGCCAATAGAAGGTTGGAGTATAGACGAAATCCGTTCCTCCCAACAGGCAGACAATGACATCGAACCAATATTGGCCTGGAAGGAACACGAGGAAAGACCAAGCTGGCAGCAGATATCAGATCGGAGCCAAACTCTGAAGGCATAGTGGGCACAGTGAGACTCGCTTTTTGTGCAAGATGGATTGCTGACGAGAAAATGGGAAAGTGCAGATGGGACAACATCTCGTATGCAGCTAATAGTGCCACGGTCCAGAGTCAGCCAAGTACTCCATGAAATACATGACGGAATCTCAGGAGGCCATTTGGGAATAAACAAGATGTTGGAAAAGGCCAGGGAACGTTTCTATTGGCTAAGCGCTAAGCAAGATGTCGAAAATTGGTGCAAAAACTGCATAAGGTATGCGGGTACCAAGGGTCCAAAAGTAAAGCCACATATACAAATGCAACAATATGCAACATTTCAAACGAATAGCCATCGACATAGCTGGGCTATTTCCCGAAACCTTTAGTGGTAACCGATATACCCTCGTGGTCATGGATTACTTCAGTAAGTGGCCGTTAGTGTTTGCCATCCCAAATCAAGAGGCTAACACCGTAGCCGAACATATAGTCAACAACTGGGTGAGCAGATTTGGGGTCCCAATGGAGCTGCACTCTGATCAAGGGCGAAACTTTGAATAAAAAGTCTTCCAGGAAATATGTCAATATTTGGGAATAAGAAAGACAAGGACAACGCCACTATACCCTCAATCTGATGGTATGGTTGAGCGATTCAATCGGACCTTGAATGAGCATACGTGAATGACTTGCGCAGCAGGATTCGCAAATTGCATGAAGACACCAGAGAAAAGATGAAGCTAGCAAGCTGCCGCATGAGGACTAGGTACGATATCAAGGCGCAATCTTCCGGTTTCAACGAAGGAGATCTGGTCTGGCTGTATAATCCTCAGCGTAAGAAAGACAAATCACCAAAATGGCAACAGGACTGGGAAGGCCCATGTCGACCGGATCTAGCGTGGAGACCGAGGAAAATTGAAAGTGATCCATTTGGATAGAATGAGTCATTTCAACGGGATGCTGAATGACGAAGTTGTTCGGGACGAACAACTGTAGGGAGGGAGCAATATGATAGCCACTTAAATGTGAGCAGCGACATCTAGATTTACAGAGCAGAAGATGTCGATGATTGAAGACCAGAAGATTTCGGTACTTGAATAACAAAGTCTCGACCATTGATGACTGGAGAGTTTAATCGAATTTTCTAGCAAATTGGAAATTGTATGGGACGCTGGATGGCGAGGATTATTCTTGAAGTATGTCATTCGAGTATAAATACCAACCCAAGGTATGCAAATCAGTTCTAAAGTGAAATTTGAAGTGTTAATTAGGAGAAGTGATTAAGTGGTTTAAGTAAAAGATAAGAAAAGTATAAGCGATTGAGAAATTGGATTGTATTGAGAGAAATAATTAAATAGTGAATTGTAACTGTACTGAATAAAGGGACTTGTATTGAAAAGAATAAGTTCTATCATTTGTACCCATACAAACATTTTACATAAATATTCTAGATGTAAGGTAATGCAAACCAAATCTCTGTAAAACGGAGATTGTATTTCGTTAATTGTAAATATTTCTGTCAAAATAAATACCTATACTACTATTATTAAAGATTTCATAAACAAAATAGATGTGGATACTCTAGATAATGGAACGATAAAGAAGAATTAAAAGAAATTATTGGTGATATTATTTCAGATTAATCTTATTAGTATCATCATCTTATATCTAGTCAATTGGGTGAAATAAATAATCTTAATGAAAAATTTAAATCTCTTACTAATGATAATACAGTTCTAGATTTTTAAGGAATCTTACGAATTCTTTATGTTTATTAAGTTATTATTGTAAAATAATATAATAATAATATCGAATTATCATATAGAAAGAAAGTGGTATTAGTGATGAAGATTAATTTTGTTTGGTATTTTTTCTCCCCACTTATGTAAATATACTTCTACTGCGCTGTATTAAAGTTATATTCTGTTATGAAGATTTTGTTTGGTATTTTTTATCTCCAATTTTCTTAGTTATTCAACAATGTTTATAATTAAAGAATAGTACAAACAATTTGCTGGCTGTTTTTCATATTTTAAATTTTAGGCTATATTTTTTGTCCATTTTTCGATTGTTTTTTTGTGGAAAATCTTAATGGTGCTGATATTTTTTTGTATTTTGTTTTTATATTTAACTGTAGTATGGTGAATGTTCTCCGATACTTCCAGGCTCGTAGGTTCCTCTATCGATTGTGTTGTGAGCGAAGGACACGACTTTGGAAAGCGCTGCTTTGCTACCCTCTCTGCCGCGTTTTGTGCTGTCCGAAGACCGCAGCATACGCTGAACAGGCAGTTAAGCAAATGAGTAGGTGTAATTTAATAGACAAAACTTGGACAATTAAATGGAAGAATTTTTATTAAAAAGAAAGAAAAAAAAGAAGTACAATTCCATTCAAATAATAATTACAATAATTCAAAAAAAATGTAAAAGAAAAGGTAATATAAAAATTAAAAAAAAAATATAAAAGTAAAAGAAAAAAAAGAAAATTAAAAAAAACAAAAAAAAGGTCTTTGAGTGTGCGTGCTTAAAGCAGTGGAAATGACCCGACTGTCGGAGCACTCAAACTCAAAATTGCAGTTTTATAATCACCGCAGGATTTTTTCACGCAAGTGTGGCACCTTTCAAGACTAGTGGACAAACCCGACCTGTCGTTTGTGAGATGCCAAACCTGAGTGGAGTCTGCAACGTCATCCATTTCGGTTTTATGTTTATCCCACGCAATACTTGGGTGTGAATTATAAACTAAGTAAAAGCTTTTAGTTGCAGTATGAGCTTTTGTTAGTATGAGCTTTCGTTAGTATGAGCTTTCGTATGCAAGTATGATCTTGAACTTTTTTTTTTATAGCGTTGCCAAATTCCCTTTTCAATTACTACAAAATTATTTATTATTATTTTTACTACAAAGTTATTTATTTATTTTTTGTTAGAATAAACGAATTTCTACAGTCTCCCCCTCTGGCGCTGAGATCGTCTCGATGATGCGACAGGATCAGTTGATGTTTTCTTTGGGCGTCCTCTTCGTCGTAAGGGTTGGATTGGAGTGATATTTCTTGGTGTCAGGGGCGAGTGATATTTCGTAATGGAAGAAACGTGGTATGTCCCCAATGGGATGCTGAGATCGTCCTTCTCTTTCTCCCCCTGGACTAAAACTGCCCCGAAAGCGTAATTGCTGGCATCTGTTTTTAATGCAAAAAGCTGCTCTTCCTCTACCTGTTGTAAGATTGGCGCTGTTGTTAACATGGTTTTAAGACTTTCGAATGCAGTTTTCTCTTCGTCTTCCCATTTCCACACAGAAGTTTTCTTGTGTTCTGCATATGGAGTTGCTTCCATTGGCATGCCGAACAGTGCTTCGTTTTCTATCAGCAATTGATTCAACTTGTCCCTCTCGTACACATTTAATTCTACTGCCTCATCTTCACGTAGTGCGATGTCGAACGCTAAAATTTCTGTGAAGAATGGTTCGAGAAACACTTCCTCTTCTGACCGCACCATTGCAGGGAACAGCTTTTGTCGCTTCTGTTTTCGGTCTGGTGTATGCTCATTTCTGAGGCTGTCGCTGAAAATTCTTTGGATCGAGTGTGGCGAGTAGTCGTTGTCTCTCGTTGATGTTACAACTGACCTACGTAGTGGTGTTTGGATATTTAACTCGTACTGTGGCTTGGGTGTTGAAGCTAGCGGAGAGATTGGGTCTATTGTTTTGAACCAATTGAGGAAAATATTGGTCTCTCGGGTAGGGGTGTTTTCAGGCTGGAGCTTTTGCAAACCCGGAAGTGCATCTATTTGAACACTTTTGTGTTTTAATTGTGTATGTGAGGTGTCATAGAAATCAAATTTCTTTTCGGGTTGGTCGGCGAAATACCATAACCGTTGACCTATGTCAAGGACTATCCCGTTTTCTTCTAGGAAGTCTATGCCAATGAGTGTACGATTATCCGTTGCTTTCGGTAAAGCGATAAATTGGATGGGTCTCAGGCGGTTACCGATTATGATATTGGCTTCTCCTATAAGGATTTCATGTCCGTTGGTTTCGCCGTCGGCAAGTGTGACGTCAGCTTTGACCTTCGAGAATTTGATTCCATTCTTCAACAACTGAATAAAAAGTTGTCTTCCCGCAACGCTTGTACGTGCTGCTGTGTCTAAATATGCAATGCCTGACTCACCATGAACTCCGATTGGGATGGTTGGCAAATCGGCTCCAAGTGATGTTCTTATGCAATTAAAGGATACGGTAGACGGTCCTTTTGGAAGTTGCTTGCAGTTAGGGCATGTAGAACGTACTACTCCAGGGAGTTTGCATGAATAGCAGAAAATCTTGGGTTCTACAGGTTGCGTGGACGTATTATTCGTGGCGTTGTATCTTTCTTTTTTTCTACATTTATCTGTTGTATGACCCGGATGTTTACAGAAATTACATCGGTTTTTTATTGAAACTGATTCGGTTCTATGGTTTGTTATTCCATTCTTCTCTTCTATGGATAACTCCACGGCTCTAGCTTTTGAAAGGAGCTCATCAAACTTCGAAAAACTATCTCGTGGAACACCGTCACGGATACGGATATGTAGCAGACCGTATATCATATCGAGCATCATTTTCACACATGGTTTTGGATCTACCAGTTTTGCAAGGAGTGCTCGTTTTTCACACAAGAAGTCGTCCGTTTTCTCGTTAGCCCTTTGTTTCCTTTCAAAGATCTCCATATATATTCTATACGCGGGTTTGGCCGGAGCATATGCTATACGGAGTCGAGAGATCACATCAACCCAGGTTTTTGCTTCATCTTTTACTCCTTGCCACCAGTTGCTCGCACCTTCTTCCAAGAGTAAGGGAAACCCTTTTATGGCATCTTCGTCGCTTATGCGTTCTACGTCTTTGTACACGTTAATCGTAGCTATGAAGCCTTCAACGATAGCAGCATCTCGTTCACCCTTGAATCGGGCCGTGCAGTGACTAAAACTACCTTTAATAGTTGTTGACGTTCTCATTGCTTCAATGAATTTTTGAAGCTGATCTTCAGAAAATTGTGTCATCTTCGTATCACCTTTTTGTCTTGCGGCGATGCGTTTACTAGCTCGTGTTATCGTGTCCGTTGTTGCGTTTATCAAGTCGACAGGCCAGCAAGTTGGGCGCCACTGTAGTATGGTGAATGTTCTCCGATACTTCCAGGCTCGTAGGTTCCTCTATCGATTGTGTTGTGAGCGAAGGACACGACTTTGGAAAGCGCTGCTTTGCTACCCTCTCTGCCGCGTTTTGTGCTGTCCGAAGACCGCAGCATACGCTGAACAGGCAGTTAAGCAAATGAGTAGGTGTAATTTAATAGACAAAACTTGGACAATTAAATGGAAGAATTTTTATTAAAAAGAAAGAAAAAAAAGAAGTACAATTCCATTCAAATAATAATTACAATAATTCAAAAAAAATGTAAAAGAAAAGGTAATATAAAAATTAAAAAAAAAATATAAAAGTAAAAGAAAAAAAAGAAAATTAAAAAAAACAAAAAAAAGGTCTTTGAGTGTGCGTGCTTAAAGCAGTGGAAATGACCCGACTGTCGGAGCACTCAAACTCAAAATTGCAGTTTTATAATCACCGCAGGATTTTTTCACGCAAGTGTGGCACCTTTCAAGACTAGTGGACAAACCCGACCTGTCGTTTGTGAGATGCCAAACCTGAGTGGAGTCTGCAACGTCATCCATTTCGGTTTTATGTTTATCCCACGCAATACTTGGGTGTGAATTATAAACTAAGTAAAAGCTTTTAGTTGCAGTATGAGCTTTTGTTAGTATGAGCTTTCGTTAGTATGAGCTTTCGTATGCAAGTATGATCTTGAACTTTTTTTTTATAGCGTTGCCAAATTCCCTTTTCAATTACTACAAAATTATTTATTATTATTTTTACTACAAAGTTATTTATTTATTTTTTGTTAGAATAAACGAATTTCTACATAACTAGTTTCATTCTTATAATATATTTTGTTAGCTTATCGTTTTTGCTAATTTTAGCTATTTTAGTCACTTTTTTCGAGAAATTATCTACGCTGAAACCCGTACCATACCATACTACTGACATATTTTCTTGTATATTTAGATAACATTATAATAAATATATGAATTCTACATTTCTACATAGTATCAACAAATGGCGATACGCCCAACCCTCACAAGACTATCGTAACAAGAAAACTTTTCCCTCCCAAGAACTTAAAAAAGAAGTAGAAGCTTTTCTCGACTTACATGGTAATACAAACAAGCCAATGACAGAATATTTGAAAAAAGATCATAAAATAAGTCTCAACGGTAAATATATACAAACTTTTGAAACTTTCAAAAATATTCTAACCAACCATTCTCCAAACCTACTGATGAATTTCGCTATCGGTGTTATTTTATCCCAAGCTCCTATTCGGGGTCAAAATTCTATTTGTTTGCAAGTACTCGTAGAATCCTAAAAAACACAGAAATTAACTACCCAACCATCGAAAAAGAATTACTAGCCCTTGGGTGGGCAACCAAATATTAGACCATAGCTCTTTGGTCACAAGTTCAAAATAATAACGGACCAGAAGCTATTCACCTGCCTTCTAAGCTTGAAAAAAATAAATTAAACAACAAAGATCATCTGATGGGGGCTAAAGCTCGAAGAATATGGTTACGAGATAGCTTACAAAGAAGGCAAGCTTAATGCAAATGCAGATGCATTAAGCATCTGAATCAAACTTAAAGATCCTAAAAACAATACCTTCATTGACATCAATACCAACAACATTGCTTTAAACCACAGAGCTTCTGCAATCCATTCAGCAGAACAAAATCTGGATGGCGTTATCTACACAAATACTTATATCAGGAAGACCTTTTAATGATTTTACCATTCAGACACTTAGTTCTTAAAAAAATGAAATCAAAGCTCTTCACTAACAGTTGAAACACCCTTCAGAAATAAACAACGCTGAGTTATTAAGAAACCTGAATTTACAGAAGAAATAATGATAGATATGTATAATGTGCATCACCCTACAACTGTGTTTTTTTGCACGCATGTTAGCGATTCGTAGTATCGTATCCAGCGTAGTAGACTCCAGTAGACTGGCTGCGAATGGTCTAGACACTTTATTCAATTTTCTTAAAAAATTAACACGAGCTCTGGTATTTTAAGAGTAGTCACACCCTCCTGAGTGTTCTTTTTATAAAAAAAAAAAACGCAAACAGTCTGCAATATAAAAGGGAGTTCGTTAGCCGTGAAATAACTATCGTTGCCCGGCGGTCACCCCTTGGAGGCAATGAGCCTTCTTGTGTTAGTTGCTCTTAGGTATCGTCCTACGAAACTACCCTATAAGTCCGTACCTGACCATCATCATTTTAAAGGGTTTTCCAATAGGGACTTGACAACTTTGAATTTAATTTGTGAACGCACTCTTTCACTAATCACCAAACCGTCACTGTCAATTTATTCAGTAAACTCAACATTTTCATCATGGTAAAGTACACGAACGAGCAACATCTGCAAATTATAAAAATTTTCTACCGAAATTCGGAGTCGGTGACTGCAACTTTAAGAGGGTTAACTCCAATTTTCTGTCGTAATTCTCGCCCTAGTACAGAGGTAATAACAAGTTTAGTACAAAAATTTGAGTCTACATATTCGTTGTGTGATGTTGCCGTGTCAGTGAGATAACGGGTTGGTCGAAGTGTCGAAAATATCGCTGCCGTTCAGGCGTCCGTAGCAAACGATCCAAATCAGTCAATTCCACGGCGTTCTCAAGAATTGGGCATCGCTCAGACAACATTATGGCGTATTTTGCGTAAGGATCTTGGTTTACGCCCATACAAGGTCAAGCTGACTCAAGAGTTGAAGCCAATAGACCATTTGAAGCAACGTACGTTCTCCAATTGGGTTCTGGAGAAGATGCGCCAAGATGATGAATTTCATCGCAAAATCATCTTCAGTGACGAAGCTCATTTTTGGCTCAATGGGTTCGTCAAGAAGCAAAATAGGACACGACTTTGGAAAGCGCTGCTTTGCTACCCTCTCTGCCGCGTTTTGTGCTGTCCGAAGACCGCAGCATACGCTGAACAGGCAGTTAAGCAAATGAGTAGGTGTAATTTAATAGACAAAACTTGGACAATTAAATGGAAGAATTTTTATTAAAAAGAAAGAAAAAAAAGAAGTACAATTCCATTCAAATAATAATTACAATAATTCAAAAAAAATGTAAAAGAAAAGGTAATATAAAAATTAAAAAAAAAATATAAAAGTAAAAGAAAAAAAAGAAAATTAAAAAAAACAAAAAAAAGGTCTTTGAGTGTGCGTGCTTAAAGCAGTGGAAATGACCCGACTGTCGGAGCACTCAAACTCAAAATTGCAGTTTTATAATCACCGCAGGATTTTTTCACGCAAGTGTGGCACCTTTCAAGACTAGTGGACAAACCCGACCTGTCGTTTGTGAGATGCCAAACCTGAGTGGAGTCTGCAACGTCATCCATTTCGGTTTTATGTTTATCCCACGCAATACTTGGGTGTGAATTATAAACTAAGTAAAAGCTTTTAGTTGCAGTATGAGCTTTTGTTAGTATGAGCTTTCGTTAGTATGAGCTTTCGTATGCAAGTATGATCTTGAACTTTTTTTTTTATAGCGTTGCCAAATTCCCTTTTCAATTACTACAAAATTATTTATTATTATTTTTACTACAAAGTTATTTATTTATTTTTTGTTAGAATAAACGAATTTCTACAGTCTCCCCCTCTGGCGCTGAGATCGTCTCGATGATGCGACAGGATCAGTTGATGTTTTCTTTGGGCGTCCTCTTCGTCGTAAGGGTTGGATTGGAGTGATATTTCTTGGTGTCAGGGGCGAGTGATATTTCGTAATGGAAGAAACGTGGTATGTCCCCAATGGGATGCTGAGATCGTCCTTCTCTTTCTCCCCCTGGACTAAAACTGCCCCGAAAGCGTAATTGCTGGCATCTGTTTTTAATGCAAAAAGCTGCTCTTCCTCTACCTGTTGTAAGATTGGCGCTGTTGTTAACATGGTTTTAAGACTTTCGAATGCAGTTTTCTCTTCGTCTTCCCATTTCCACACAGAAGTTTTCTTGTGTTCTGCATATGGAGTTGCTTCCATTGGCATGCCGAACAGTGCTTCGTTTTCTATCAGCAATTGATTCAACTTGTCCCTCTCGTACACATTTAATTCTACTGCCTCATCTTCACGTAGTGCGATGTCGAACGCTAAAATTTCTGTGAAGAATGGTTCGAGAAACACTTCCTCTTCTGACCGCACCATTGCAGGGAACAGCTTTTGTCGCTTCTGTTTTCGGTCTGGTGTATGCTCATTTCTGAGGCTGTCGCTGAAAATTCTTTGGATCGAGTGTGGCGAGTAGTCGTTGTCTCTCGTTGATGTTACAACTGACCTACGTAGTGGTGTTTGGATATTTAACTCGTACTGTGGCTTGGGTGTTGAAGCTAGCGGAGAGATTGGGTCTATTGTTTTGAACCAATTGAGGAAAATATTGGTCTCTCGGGTAGGGGTGTTTTCAGGCTGGAGCTTTTGCAAACCCGGAAGTGCATCTATTTGAACACTTTTGTGTTTTAATTGTGTATGTGAGGTGTCATAGAAATCAAATTTCTTTTCGGGTTGGTCGGCGAAATACCATAACCGTTGACCTATGTCAAGGACTATCCCGTTTTCTTCTAGGAAGTCTATGCCAATGAGTGTACGATTATCCGTTGCTTTCGGTAAAGCGATAAATTGGATGGGTCTCAGGCGGTTACCGATTATGATATTGGCTTCTCCTATAAGGATTTCATGTCCGTTGGTTTCGCCGTCGGCAAGTGTGACGTCAGCTTTGACCTTCGAGAATTTGATTCCATTCTTCAACAACTGAATAAAAAGTTGTCTTCCCGCAACGCTTGTACGTGCTGCTGTGTCTAAATATGCAATGCCTGACTCACCATGAACTCCGATTGGGATGGTTGGCAAATCGGCTCCAAGTGATGTTCTTATGCAATTAAAGGATACGGTAGACGGTCCTTTTGGAAGTTGCTTGCAGTTAGGGCATGTAGAACGTACTACTCCAGGGAGTTTGCATGAATAGCAGAAAATCTTGGGTTCTACAGGTTGCGTGGACGTATTATTCGTGGCGTTGTATCTTTCTTTTTTTCTACATTTATCTGTTGTATGACCCGGATGTTTACAGAAATTACATCGGTTTTTTATTGAAACTGATTCGGTTCTATGGTTTGTTATTCCATTCTTCTCTTCTATGGATAACTCCACGGCTCTAGCTTTTGAAAGGAGCTCATCAAACTTCGAAAAACTATCTCGTGGAACACCGTCACGGATACGGATATGTAGCAGACCGTATATCATATCGAGCATCATTTTCACACATGGTTTTGGATCTACCAGTTTTGCAAGGAGTGCTCGTTTTTCACACAAGAAGTCGTCCGTTTTCTCGTTAGCCCTTTGTTTCCTTTCAAAGATCTAGATATATATTCTATACGCGGGTTTGGCCGGAGCATATGCTATACGGAGTCGAGAGATCACATCAACCCAGGTTTTTGCTTCATCTTTTACTCCTTGCCACCAGTTGCTCGCACCTTCTTCCAAGAGTAAGGGAAACCCTTTTATGGCATCTTCGTCGCTTATGCGTTCTACGTCTTTGTACACGTTAATCGTAGCTATGAAGCCTTCAACGATAGCAGCATCTCGTTCACCCTTGAATCGGGCCGTGCAGTGACTAAAACTACCTTTAATAGTTGTTGACGTTCTCATTGCTTCAATGAATTTTTGAAGCTGATCTTCAGAAAATTGTGTCATCTTCGTATCACCTTTTTGTCTTGCGGCGATGCGTTTACTAGCTCGTGTTATCGTGTCCGTTGTTGCGTTTATCAAGTCGACAGGCCAGCAAGTTGGGCGCCACTGTAGTATGGTGAATGTTCTCCGATACTTCCAGGCTCGTAGGTTCCTCTATCGATTGTGTTGTGAGCGAAGGACACGACTTTGGAAAGCGCTGCTTTGCTACCCTCTCTGCCGCGTTTTGTGCTGTCCGAAGACCGCAGCATACGCTGAACAGGCAGTTAAGCAAATGAGTAGGTGTAATTTAATAGACAAAACTTGGACAATTAAATGGAAGAATTTTTATTAAAAAGAAAGAAAAAAAAGAAGTACAATTCCATTCAAATAATAATTACAATAATTCAAAAAAAATGTAAAAGAAAAGGTAATATAAAAATTAAAAAAAAAATATAAAAGTAAAAGAAAAAAAAGAAAATTAAAAAAAACAAAAAAAAGGTCTTTGAGTGTGCGTGCTTAAAGCAGTGGAAATGACCCGACTGTCGGAGCACTCAAACTCAAAATTGCAGTTTTATAATCACCGCAGGATTTTTTCACGCAAGTGTGGCACCTTTCAAGACTAGTGGACAAACCCGACCTGTCGTTTGTGAGATGCCAAACCTGAGTGGAGTCTGCAACGTCATCCATTTCGGTTTTATGTTTATCCCACGCAATACTTGGGTGTGAATTATAAACTAAGTAAAAGCTTTTAGTTGCAGTATGAGCTTTTGTTAGTATGAGCTTTCGTTAGTATGAGCTTTCGTATGCAAGTATGATCTTGAACTTTTTTTTTATAGCGTTGCCAAATTCCCTTTTCAATTACTACAAAATTATTTATTATTATTTTTACTACAAAGTTATTTATTTATTTTTTGTTAGAATAAACGAATTTCTACATAACTAGTTTCATTCTTATAATATATTTTGTTAGCTTATCGTTTTTGCTAATTTTAGCTATTTTAGTCACTTTTTTCGAGAAATTATCTACGCTGAAACCCGTACCATACCATACTACTGACATATTTTCTTGTATATTTAGATAACATTATAATAAATATATGAATTCTACATTTCTACATAGTATCAACAAATGGCGATACGCCCAACCCTCACAAGACTATCGTAACAAGAAAACTTTTCCCTCCCAAGAACTTAAAAAAGAAGTAGAAGCTTTTCTCGACTTACATGGTAATACAAACAAGCCAATGACAGAATATTTGAAAAAAGATCATAAAATAAGTCTCAACGGTAAATATATACAAACTTTTGAAACTTTCAAAAATATTCTAACCAACCATTCTCCAAACCTACTGATGAATTTCGCTATCGGTGTTATTTTATCCCAAGCTCCTATTCGGGGTCAAAATTCTATTTGTTTGCAAGTACTCGTAGAATCCTAAAAAACACAGAAATTAACTACCCAACCATCGAAAAAGAATTACTAGCCCTTGGGTGGGCAACCAAATATTAGACCATAGCTCTTTGGTCACAAGTTCAAAATAATAACGGACCAGAAGCTATTCACCTGCCTTCTAAGCTTGAAAAAAATAAATTAAACAACAAAGATCATCTGATGGGGGCTAAAGCTCGAAGAATATGGTTACGAGATAGCTTACAAAGAAGGCAAGCTTAATGCAAATGCAGATGCATTAAGCATCTGAATCAAACTTAAAGATCCTAAAAACAATACCTTCATTGACATCAATACCAACAACATTGCTTTAAACCACAGAGCTTCTGCAATCCATTCAGCAGAACAAAATCTGGATGGCGTTATCTACACAAATACTTATATCAGGAAGACCTTTTAATGATTTTACCATTCAGACACTTAGTTCTTAAAAAAATGAAATCAAAGCTCTTCACTAACAGTTGAAACACCCTTCAGAAATAAACAACGCTGAGTTATTAAGAAACCTGAATTTACAGAAGAAATAATGATAGATATGTATAATGTGCATCACCCTACAACTGTGTTTTTTTGCACGCATGTTAGCGATTCGTAGTATCGTATCCAGCGTAGTAGACTCCAGTAGACTGGCTGCGAATGGTCTAGACACTTTATTCAATTTTCTTAAAAAATTAACACGAGCTCTGGTATTTTAAGAGTAGTCACACCCTCCTGAGTGTTCTTTTTATAAAAAAAAAAAACGCAAACAGTCTGCAATATAAAAGGGAGTTCGTTAGCCGTGAAATAACTATCGTTGCCCGGCGGTCACCCCTTGGAGGCAATGAGCCTTCTTGTGTTAGTTGCTCTTAGGTATCGTCCTACGAAACTACCCTATAAGTCCGTACCTGACCATCATCATTTTAAAGGGTTTTCCAATAGGGACTTGACAACTTTGAATTTAATTTGTGAACGCACTCTTTCACTAATCACCAAACCGTCACTGTCAATTTATTCAGTAAACTCAACATTTTCATCATGGTAAAGTACACGAACGAGCAACATCTGCAAATTATAAAAATTTTCTACCGAAATTCGGAGTCGGTGACTGCAACTTTAAGAGGGTTAACTCCAATTTTCTGTCGTAATTCTCGCCCTAGTACAGAGGTAATAACAAGTTTAGTACAAAAATTTGAGTCTACATATTCGTTGTGTGATGTTGCCGTGTCAGTGAGATAACGGGTTGGTCGAAGTGTCGAAAATATCGCTGCCGTTCAGGCGTCCGTAGCAAACGATCCAAATCAGTCAATTCCACGGCGTTCTCAAGAATTGGGCATCGCTCAGACAACATTATGGCGTATTTTGCGTAAGGATCTTGGTTTACGCCCATACAAGGTCAAGCTGACTCAAGAGTTGAAGCCAATAGACCATTTGAAGCAACGTACGTTCTCCAATTGGGTTCTGGAGAAGATGCGCCAAGATGATGAATTTCATCGCAAAATCATCTTCAGTGACGAAGCTCATTTTTGGCTCAATGGGTTCGTCAAGAAGCAAAATATGCGTTATTGGTAGGGTGAAAATCCACATGTGCTTCATGAATCACCACTTTATCCACAAAAAATAAGTATTTGGTGCGGTTTGCATGCCGGCGGCGTTATTGGGCTATAGTTTTTCGTCGACGATAAAGATCGTCACGTTTCTGTGAATGGTCAGCATTATCGCGCCATGAGCACATGTGGTTTCAACAGGATGATGCCACAAGCCACACAGCACACGCTACAATCGATTTATTGAAGAGTAAGTATGGTGAGCGTGTTATCTCAAGAAATGGGCCAGTCGATTGGCCATCTGTCAGATAAAGTTCTACTATATTCAAATACACCAAACATATACGTTTCTCTCTTCCGGAGTGACAACGTCTCCAGGTTAGATCAGATCTTTTTTTATTGTAAATCGCAAATCCCAATGAAGTTAATTGATCTTTTATAATGAACATTTGGAGTATAGTAATTAATTTGTTGGTATTTTATTTTTAAGTTGTGGGGTCTCCTTTCCCACAAAATGAATATCACACAGCTCCCTCACTAAAATTGTTCGCCCCGAACAACTTTGTCATTCATCGTTCCCTTGAAATGACACATTCTATCCAAATGGACCACCTTCAATTTTCCTCGATCTCCTCACTGGATACGTTACACAACGTCAACAATACGGGTTATCACCTTGTATGGACCTTCCCAGTCCTGTGGCAATTTTTACGATCTTTCTTTCTTACGCACTGGATTATACAGCCACACCATATCTCCTTCGCTGAAACCGGAAGGTTTCGCTTTGAAGCTATACCTAGTCTTCATGCGGTTGCTTGCTAGTTTCATCTTTTCCTTAATTGGCAACCGAAATGTTTGACCAAATAAGATCTCGGATGGTGTACGTCATGTTGAGCTATGGACCGCTTTTCAGTAGGCCATTAAGAAGAGGGGTATGTGTCGATCCCAGTCCCGCCGGCAGTAGCTGACGACCTTAGACAGATGCTCATTCAAGGTCCGATTGAATCGCTTGGGGGTGTAGTGGCTCTGTTCTTGTCTTTCTTATTCCCAGATATTTGCATACTTCATGGATGACTTTTGATTCAAAGCTGTGCCCTTGATCAGAGAGTAGTTCTATTGGGACCCCAAATCTGAGCACCCAGTTGTTGACTATCTATTCGGCTACTGTCTAAGAGTCTTGATTTGGTATGACGAATACTTCCGGACACTTACTGAAGTAATCCATGATTACGAGGGTGTATTTTTCGAGGTGTGGGGTAACCTAAGATGGGGGCATTGCATAGCTGTCGTTTCAGTTCTTGAAATGCTTTTTCACACTTTTCAGACAAACTGAACTGTAGGCCTTTTTCCGTAAGTTGATGCAGGCTCTTTGCAATATCAATAAATACTTTACGAACCTTCTGTTGTAAGTGCGAAGTCCCAAGAAGCTTCTCAGTTAGTTTTTATCTTTTGGGACAGGCTTCGATTTTCTCAGGATCCGTCTTTACTCCTTCCGCTCATATAATGTGACCCAAATATTTTACTTCCGGACGTAACAAAGAACACTTTTCTGGGTTCAGCTTCAAATAAGCACTTCGCGGCCTATCAAACACTTTTTTTAAATTTCGATTTCGCGATGCTCCTCGAATCGTCCCTATGACGACAACGTCGTCCAAATATATTAGGCAGGTTTTCCACGTGAGTCCTTGCAATGTTCATTCCATTAGTTGCTCGTAGGTGACCGGAGCGTTGCACAGTCCAAATGGCACCACTGCAAACTGCCAGACACCGCATCCTGTAGTGAAGGCAGTTTTCTCACGATCCGTACGATTTATCTATACCTGCCAGTAACCGCTCCTTAAGTCGAAAACCATTTCGCTCCAGAAAGCGTATCGAAAGTGTCATCGATCTGCTGTTGTTTTTCTTCTTCACGAAGACGACTGGAAAAGACCACGGACTCTGCGATACTAAAACACATACAATAAGAAAAAAGAAATAGAGACCGCGAAGATTATGAAGAAACAAAAAATGTAGGATATATTGAAAACTATAAATCTCTTCATCGCAAAGAAGAACCCAAATTTAGGAAACACAATCTTACTAATGTACATGAAAATAACATAAAATTCACAGGTCAGGACATTTCTTATGTGCATTCTCATACTGTTAGCAACCTCAGTGACTCATACGTCCCTGACTATTACTACGGAAGTCGGGTATGCAGAAGTTAGATTCGATGAAGTGGAGTTAATAAATGGGTGCGATATAATATTACACATACTTAACACAATTCCAACGCAGTGAGAAATGATTATTTGAAAGAGGAAGTAACTTCACTTTTTGGTGCTGTAGACGAAGACGTCAAGGCTGACATAGAAAACCAGCTCATAACCTACGACAACATAAATGACGGAGTTACTAATACTATCTATACTCGTACTATAAATAAATAATAAGTAAATAATTCGTTGATATTACTTAAAAAACATTTTGGAATCATATAGAAACAAAATTTTGAGCAAAATTAGGAAAAAGAGGAATTTTTGGAACAACAGATACTCGTACGAATAAACTTACTTAGAGAAAAAGTGGATCAAATTCAAGACAATATACTTTTGACAAGGTTGGGAATCATACACCCAAGTATTTTGAGTAACCAAGAAATAAATTAATACCGATTTGACCTCAAAAAACCTAGGAACATGAAAGTAGGAATACCTAGCGAAGTTTGAGATTGAAGTTATAGTTTTTGCCATAAAAATACCTTTATCCACAATAAAATCAAAGGTAAAATTATTAGTACCAATAGTTAATTCTTATAATAAGCAAATAAATAAAGAATATATTTCCAAAATTAATAGCAAAACTTAAAATTTTCAAAATAATTTAAGCCTCCCAGAACAAAAGCTAAGCAGAAACTGTATTTTTAAAAGAAATTCTAAATTAGTTAGTAATTTAGAGAAAGAAATATTAATGCTTAATTATGATCTTCTACTTTTGAATAATATAGAAACCGAAACTTTTGAAAGCAACTGTGATGAGAGAAAACTCATTTTAAATGGAAATTATTTGATATATTTTTTTAATTGTTCAGTAAAAATTGGTAGTAAGAAATTCAGAAACAGGTTGTCATTGTTTTTGCCCTTACAAAAAGACTGTTTTATAGCAGCCAAATCGATGCGAGCGTGAAATTTATCTACTACATGGCCCTCATCCGGCCCGTGCTGGCATATGGGTATCCCGTGTGGTTCAACGTGAGAGCAAGCTTAGTGGAAAAGATTCGGGTGTTTGAGAGAGCTCGCCTTAGGGTTTGTCTTCACCTTTACAGAACACCAGAATCGGAGTACATAAAATTCTATCCCAATGAGGTCCTATACAACAGGGCGAATCTAATAAGGGTAGACAACTTCGCTATTAGGTTGACTCGAGGGCATAATGTGAGAGCAATAACCTCGTCCAATAACCTGATATCGGGGGCCTACTACCCCAACTACTTATATTATGAGAGTGTGCGCTTGAAGGCTTCGTCCCCCCTGCAGCGTTCCTCTATTTTGACATGAAAGGGCTGACCCAGGATAGGTTTGCGGTGCCGCTAGTCCTCCACGTAGATCATGCAGTTGGTGAGGGGCGACTCAACTACAACAGAGACGTCGCACGCGGCAGTACTGAATGTCTCAGGTTTAGCAGGGCGGTTTCAAAACGCGATAAAAAAGATGTTGTTTTGCAGCACCAAAATATGTGGTGGTTGAGTGAAGAAGACATGATTTCTTCGTAGTTTCCTTCAAGTCCAGGTTAGCATAGTCCGAGGGCAAAGTGGGCCATATTTTCCTTGCTATGTTTAGAAAATAGCCGACTTACATAGGTTAGGGCAGTTTTAAGGTATGAAGGTTGGCAACCTTGGGTTAGCTAGCAATTAGGTTAGCAACTTGAAGTTCGGTAACAATAAGGTTAGATTAGATTGTATAGTTAGGCTATGTAGTTTAAGGTTTAGCATAAGTTAGCACAGGTAGTTAGTTTAAGTAGTTTAAGTATTTATACCTCTAGTATAAGTTTTATGTAAATACAAAAAAATGCTCATTTATTAAGTATTTTCAAACATTTAATTTTTTCTTAGCTTAACTACAATATAATAGATGTTAATAAACAGTAATTAAGATTGAAAATGGTAAATTTGACGTCGAAAGACATAAAATAAAAATATATTATAGTTTAACTTAGAGCGCCCGTTTGGAGGGCCAGTAAGTTAGAATAAGTTAATTAAGTTATGACAAGCTATTATTTAAGCATTTTTTCTGTTAGCATGTATGTTTAGTAAATTTAAGATGAATAGAATAAAATGCATTAAAAATAAAATGAAAATGACTCATTTGATCTTCCGCGTTAACGCCAAAGGAATATGTATCTGGATTATGACTCTTGTTGTTCATAGTGTCCTGAAGTCGCACCAAGTCAATTTTTTCTCCACTGGCTCTGAGGTTGCTCTTGTTGAACTCAGATTTGAGTTGGACGAGGGTCAACTACAATAGTTTTCGACCCATTATGGTTTTGTTTTTTCCAAAAAATTATAAAACACTTCTTTTTTACATACAATATAAAATGTGTGTGGGTACAAATGATAGAAATTATTTTATTCTATAAAGTTGCATCCCTCGAAGTCAAACGACTAGTCATTAATCTTTTTAACTTAATCCTTGAAAAAAGTATCATTCCTCAAAATTGGGAAATGGCTATAACGATTCTAATCCCTAAACCAAATAAAAAAGTAACCGACACAAACGGATATAGGCCGATCTCACTTTTGCCTTGCATTAGCAAAATATTAGAGAAAATTGTCTCCAAGAGATTGCTATGGTTCGCCGAAAGGCATAGTCTCATCAACTCAAACCAAGTTGGATTCAGACAGAGACGTGGCACCATTGATTCGCTCCTTCATATCGATGAATTCATTTCATCTGCCCTTTCAGCAAAAAATCATGTATCTTTAATTTCGATTGGCTTTGAGAAAGCTTTCGACCGAGTCGGTGTTCATATTATATTAAATACTTTATACAAATGGACAATACTGCACGATCAAATATAAAACAACTTTACCCGTCTTACCATGCTGCTATACGTACTTCTCTTAAAGCGTTCAAGACTACCTCAATAAAAAACTTATTGGCAGAGGGTGGCTTCTTAACATCGAAGATCGAATCAACGTCCTAATCCCCCGGCTCATCCCCAAAATATTAGAATCATACAACTCTCCGATTGTGGCAGATGTAAAAAAAAAATCATAAAACGTAAAAAGATTCCTTGGATCCCATCAACGTTACATAAAGCTCTAACAATAGCCAGAGAACTAGAAAGCACTTCAAACGTAAAGAGCATACCTGCCCCAAAAAAAAACCCTCTTGGTTATTGCCAAAGAAAATAATAAACAAAGACTCAACACCAAAAGAAATGTTTATCCAACTCTTTCAAGAATTAAAATGTTCCTTTAATCCTATCACCTAGAAGTCTATATATAGAGACGGCTCGAAAAATGACCAGAGTACTGGTATGGCTATTGTTAACGAAAACGGTGCAACATTACTCGCGGAGAAGCTCCCAACCTTCTTTTCCATCTTTTCGGTAGACGCGCTGGCAATTCTTAAAGCAACAAACATTGCTGTGAAGAGTAACAAAAACACTATTATATATAGAGACATCCTCTCTGTTGTTCGTGCTATAAAAAACATCACTAATAACACATTTGTCATCGCTCAAATCAGGGACAATTTAATATCCCAAAGTCCAAAACTAAAAATCGTTTGGGTCCCAGCACATACGGTTAACCTGGGAATGAAGCAGCAGACATCGCAGCAAAAAATATTTCAACGGAAACCAACGTCGCCATATCTTCATATTGACCAAACAATAAGGATTTAGAAAAATTAGAAAGCACACTGGAATGCAAAAAAACTTGAATTATGAAACAATTACCATCATTATTACTCTACAGTAAACCCTAACACAAACCCCCAACTCTACCCAACTAATTCAACAAAAAAAAATGTTAAAATGCTTCATTCGCCTTCGTCTTGGTCACACACGCTTGACTCACAAACACCTCTTCAGCAAAGATCCTCCCCTAACCAGCCATTTATGCCCCATTAACACTAGACTTACAATTAAACATCATCTCACTTGTAATTGCATCAAAATACAAAACATATGTATGTTATTAAATATTTCAAAGAAAATCTCATAAATATTCTCAAAGTTCCTTCAGAACAAAACATCAAAAACGTGTTTAAGCTATTACAAAAACTGGAACATAATGCTCCATAGCGTCATCGGAAAATGGAACTTTAGAATGGTCAGTCGCAATTACGGCCAACATTAGAAAGAAATAGTCTTCTTTTGTTTGATAATAAAGATTACCCCATTAAATTTAATTCTTTGATTGTTTTTTATTTTTGAAAAGGGTAGCTATAAAACAATCACATTTTAATTCTAATAATTTATTTCGCAAAAATTTCAGGTGGAAATTCGAATTAAGCCGTGGGAGGAAGTAGACAGTTCCAATCGTCTTGTTACCCACTACGCCTGCCAACACAATGACGTTGAACTTATGCTGAAGGGCTCCGTGTTTCATGGACTGGGCGTTGTATGTAAATAGTTGAAATTAGTGATTTCATCTTTGGTGAACTGGGATTCATCCGTCCATCCGTCTTCAGCAAAGTGTCTTTCCAGAATGTATTGGGTCGTACCACATGGAATGTCGGACTTTCTCTCTGTCGGAAATAAGAAATTCTCGAGTGAACATCTGTGCCAGAACGTTAAACTTTCTTTTTTTATAAAATAATGTGGTACGTGTGCTTGACGTGTGAGAATTTTGGGGTTCATTCTAAGTACCGTTATTTTTTTCTAGGAATTATTTACCATGGTGGCGGCAGTTCAAAAAACCCTCTTCCTTTACGAATTTAAAATGGGACATGTAGTAATGCGTCATTAGCAATGAAAAATATTAATGACGCATTTGGGGATGTAGCGATAAACGAACGCACTATACGACGTTGGTTTGGAAAGTTCCGTTAGGGAGATTTCATCTTCGAACAACGTGGGAAGCCGGAAACGTTGACGACAATTTTTTAAGAGCAAGGGTGGATGCGGATCCAATAAATCAGTGCCGGAGTTGGCACAAAGCATGAGAGTATCCCCAATGACAAAGTCGACACCTTTCTCTCATAGGAAAGGTAAAGAAACTCGATAAGTGGGTACCACATGAACTGAACGAATCCCGACAACTACGGCGCCTGGAAATCTGCGCATCGCTTACATAAGAAAACCAAACTGAACCTTTTTTGCACCGGATAGTCACCTTTGATGAAAAGCGGATACTGTATGATCATCGTAAAAGATCTGGGCAGTGGTTCGATGCAGATGAAAAACCAAAACCGATCTTCACACAAAAAAGTTTATGGTGACAATTAGGTGGATTTGAAATCCACTTTTCAACCAGGAGAAACGATAAACGCTATCAAATATTGTGAGGAAATCGACAGATTGCATGCCAAATTGGCTGAACAGAAACCTGCGTTGGTCAATAGGCACGGTCCGATCCTTTTGAAGCTAGTCCCGATGCATCACAAGTAATGAGGCAAAAACTGTTACAGTTGGGTCATTAAAGCCTTTGAAGATTTCATTGCCTCAAAAAGTCAGCACTTCTTCGAAAAAGGAATATTTGACTTTGTATCACGTTGGAAGAATGTCCTATATGCCAACAGATCTTATTTTAATTGCATAAAAATGTACGGAGAAATAATATCGGCTTTTAAATTTTTACTATAAAATCATATGGTACAACCCAATAATTGCAGAAATCCGAAAGCTTCTCTGAGTCCCTTGGTTGTACCTCCTGTACTGGTATATGATGGAATACATGCATGTCTTGTGGACGAGGATTTTTCAGATGTAAGTCCTGCTTTGATTAAAATGTCTGCTTATTTGCTTAAGATCTGTATTTGGATGGTTTCTGACGTAATGTAAAACGTCTTCGTAGCAGAAGCAGAATGTGAGCCTGTCGATAATTTCCGCGATGTTCCTGTCTCGCTCAACCTGGAAAATATTTTTACAAATGCCCTGCCATTTTGGGGCAGTCCTATCAAGGTATCGTCTCAGAAATTAAAATCTTGCTCGTTAATCGTTACAATTGCAGAAACTAAAGACATAAACCACGTCTGCGTTTGTATGTATTTTGTTGAAAAGTTCATCAATGACTTAGAGTGTTTCCTGTATTGTAGTAGCTTTTTGCAATGAGATTTTCGATGATGCACTCATTTCTTGTTTATTTAAATTTTATTTCCCTTGATAGAATTTTCTGATGTCGCATTTCGTAGTTCTGTCTGTTAAGAAATCGTCCGCTTAGATATTCTCTTTATTCTGATGTTCCAAATTGATGGATTTATTAGTTTATCTGGCCTACATCCAGGGGATGTATCATACAAAATCATACAAAAATTGTTTATTTTGTTCATTACAAAGGGGGAGAAAAAATACTCGTACATATATATACTCGCGTATGTAGAATCGTTCTCACAGCAGTACTATTCTGAACACTCCAATAATATTCAGCCATCATATTTGCATTCCAGTAACTCTGGTATCGCTCCTCCAGAGTGCGAATCATATGTTAATTAAGTGCTTTTACGTGCTGTTTCATTAGCCCTAGTTTTATATCCAAATAAGGTAACACTAGTGGAGCATTTACGAGTACAACGTTTAACCTCCCTTGTATCAGAGCCAACCTAGAGGGCTAGTCCCTCTTAGCTTAGTGCTGAACTTTAGATCAGTTATCCCATAAGCACTGGGATATTTTACATAACCGCTTTGTTGGCCCAAGAGGAAATTTACCAACATTTAATGGGGTGACTAAATTAATAGTTTAATTCGACTTGTTGTTGTATTCTAGGCAATCATCGTGATCACATACGTGATTTTATTTTCCTGAAAAAAAGAATATCTTTCGGGCGCGGCTGTTGTTGAACCCCAAACTATCCGATTCGGAAGACAATACAGTTGAGCCGCGGCCACCCACTTCTTTGATTTTTTCCGAATGAGCAATAGGCAAAGAGCCTAGACTATAACCTTTATGTAAGAATACAAATTTAAAACAGCGTTATGACGAGTCTACAAATAAACGCCATCCATGTAAGTTATAATTTGTTAGTCCCATTGCAGTCCTTAGGCCAAGAATATCACAGCAAAACGCACAGCCATCTTCGTCATTAAAGGAAATGAGTAAATTCTTTTCCCTATTGCGGTAATATAAGTTTTTCGTTCCTTTTGTTAAAAGATGCCTTTTTATAAACTGAGACGTTAGAAGTTCTGATGTAGTTTTAGAGAGTCCAAGATTCTTGACCACGTAATTTACATTATTTTGGTTTTGAATCTCCGGGGCAGTCTAAATCGTTGGCATTACTATCGTCGTCATCTTGTGTTTGTCGGCTGTACTCCTGCGGCAGTTCCAAGAATGGCTCAGGACAGGTCTTATGGCCGATTGATCCATTTAGAACAATTTTTGCTGTTTATTCCTGTAATTTTCACAACACAGAAATAACAGTAATCACTATGATTTTATGGTTTTGTATTTGAAATGAAGTATTTTTTCATTTGCGAATACTCAACACAGCTTTTACATAACAAACCAGGAATCAAATTTTAAAACAGTTACTATATTATCTTAAAAACTCGAGCTGAGGGTTGATTCGGAATCAGTGGCGTTAAATTATAAAACAACACTCAAAAAGCTTCATGCAACAACAAAAACGTTTAATTTTGTTTTTATGTGAATTTATTTAAATGCACCTCTAAAATTACTTGATTTTTACATTTTTCTTTAAAACATAAAGAATAAGTATTGATATCTCTAAATTTGAAATGAATTGGTTTTTGAAAATGCTGGACATATCGTATACAATCCTTCACGAAATCCTTTTATAAACAAGAACCTATTGATATTTTTTAACTGAATGAATTTTTCTGGTCTTAATCGGATTTTTTTGGTGTTAGTAATTTATCAACTGAGCGTGCAATTTCCAAGAGACTGGACTTCATGCATGAGCAAACACAACTTTCTCTCACGGACGCGTTAAAAAGCAAAATTGTCGCATTTGGAGCGAAACCCCAATAGAGTTTGTCGAGACACAAATGCATCCTCAAAGAACTACAGTTTGGTGTGACTTTTATTGAATGATATGAATGTGGATTATATGAAGTTTCAAGAAAATGGTGCCACACAGTCAATGCAAGAATAATTTCCTTGCATGTAAAATTCCCGGAACGCATTATATCGCGAAACAAAGATATCAATTAAGCAACGAGAGCTAAAGGACGAGATGATAAAGCACATTTGATTGTAGAAAAAATTCCGAACAAATTCACTGATCCAAATTGAAATAATGATGATCTCAAAATATTTATTTATCAGAAAAAAATTATATCAATATTAATACTGTATTTCATTTCTTCGCTCCAATTAATTTCAAGACCTTTCTAAACATGCCATATTATCTGCAACATATTACTTAATAATCCACTGTGGGAACGAACACTGAGAGTCACATTTATACAAACTAAAGTTTTTCCGAAACAATTACACCCGCCGACCACCATTTGGTGTCTTGATTTATGAGTGTATTGCAGGTATAAACGTCTGCGTGACACTTGTTAAAGTTGACCACACCTGAAATGAACTGCATTGACGGAAATCACTCAGACAGCACTTATGAACTACAATATACAATTTCAACACGCGCTGCATAGTCAGCAAACGTTCGTGGGAACGAATTATTATTATTATATTGCAAATTATTCTTTTATTCTTAAGTAATATGACACTTTTGTTTTTCATTCATTATAAATAGAACTGAATTAAAAAATTGTATTTTAGAATTAAAACTGTAGTCAATAAAGCAACATCAGCTGCCAAAAAAATATTTTTTTTAGTTCTCCGTATTAAAATACGTTAACTGGCCCCCGAGCAGGGACCTGACTCTATAACTCATAAGAACATAGGGACAGATAGTTCGAGTAATAAAATCCTAAGCCATCAGAACTAGGATTCGGTTCCCCAGACCCTAAAATAAAATTTGTTTAAGCTCATCTCGGTTTTGGTTTTTTCCGTGTGAATTAATATTCGCGAATTGTGACTGTGAACTGTACAATAAACAGTACAAATATTATAGTGGCATGATAGTGCTCGCAAATTGTAACTGTGAACTGTACAATAAACAGTACAATTATTTTAATTAAAGAAACTAAGTACAGTGACGTGGTAACATCCGTGATAACATCCGTACCGCAGTAAGCTGCTTGCGAAGACAAAGCTGGTGGCTAAAAAGGAATTGTACGGACTATCCGAACGAATGCAACAATGAAAATAGGTGCTACCCATAATACCATAGTGTTACTGCTGTGAGTACCAATTTGTTTTACTAAAGTTCAAATATATATATAAAAAAAAAACCTTAAAATTCCTTTTATAATTATAAAAAAGGGGAAACATTTAAATAGCTTTATAAATCACAAATCATATACATTACCATCGTTTAATTTTTAACAAATAATTTAACTGGGGCTGTAAAAGCCCAACTTGAACTCCTCAAGCAGCTAAATCAACGAGTTCAGGCGCTGGAAGATAAACCTGTAACAAACGGCAGTCAACTTCCAGACTGCGTCAAGGAGTTGCAGACCTTTGACGGTAATCCGTAGAATACTTATCCTGGGTCCACCCACATTGTTGAGAATATACTTAGCGATTACGATATTCTTAAAAATAAGCCAATATATAGAGCCATACTGCAAAGTATCCGGCAAAAGGTTAGAGGTGCCTCAAACTCTGCCCTTATTTCTTATAATATCTTTGAAGAAGACTGGAGTGTCATAAAGAAATGTCGCTCTTTACACTACGCTGACAAGAGGGACATACGCACACCGGAATATCAGTTGAACAACCTCAGGCAAGCAGGAATGTCAATTGATGAATTTTATGCTAATGTGAACCATCAATTCTCATCAGCAAACTTAAGACCGAAGATTATTCCAGTGAAACAAAAAATGTTCTTGTAGAGACATACCATAACAGGGCTTTTGACGTCTTTATGCGAGGCCTTAATGGAGAATTAAGTAAAATCCTCATGATCCAAAGACCTCAGACACTTCCAGAAGCTTACGCAGTGTGTATCGAAATTCAAAATATGAACTACCGCAATTTATCAGTGCAGAAAAAAGGAGATATTAACGCAATTACTACACCTATAAACCAAATGTATACAGCTAAACGCGACGCTCCACCAAGGCCATCAACATTAACTGTACAACAAACAAATTCAGCTTATAATGTACAACACCAACAACGAGGAGAAACGCACCCACCAAGGCCAAATTATAAGCCACCTCCTCGACCAAACTACCCTAAGCCAGTCGTTCATAGACCTCGACAGAGGATAGACGTGTGATTTTTTCGTGTTCGGCTTCACAGTGTGAAAGACAAAAAACAAAAAAAAGCAAAAAAAAAAAAAGGAGTATACTTTTATTCAGTAATTGCTCGAGTGTTCGGTAGCCTAAGTGGCAAAAACGCGGACGACAAATCTCGGGGTTGTGGGTTCGCTTCCCAGCCTCTGCGAAAGTCTTTTTCTCTTCATTATTTAATTTATTTAAAAAGACCTAAGAAAAATTAAAGTGTTTACAACAAAACAAAATAACGAGATGGATGGTGGAGAGCACTCCGCTCTTCCCATAACGGAAGTGGAAAAAGGCAAAAATAGTGTTGCCGGTACCGCCACGGTACCGTTCGCCACGAAAGCCGTTAAAAGAAGGAGGAGTTTGAAAACTCCTCCTATTCTCACAAAAAAGAGAATAAATGACGTGTTAACGGCTGATGAGGCCAAATACGGGGGGCAATAACAACTTTGCCTCTCTAGCGGCATCCGAATCGGAGGATGAGGATGAGCAAATATTAAACAATATCACCAGCAGCATACAAAGGCTGGAAAAGGAAATGCTTGCTATTAAGCAACGGCAAATAGCACGCAGGCAGAGGGAGCAATTGGAAGTATCGAGCTCCCAAAAACAAATCCAGCAGCAGCAGAAACAACAACTGCAGCAAAAAAAACAGCAGCAGCAGAAACAACAGCAGCAGCAGACACAGCAACAGCTGCAAAAACAAAAGCTGAAACCACAGCAGCAGAAAAAAAAGCAACAGCAGCACCAACAAGAACAACAACAGCAACAACAACAACAACAGCAGCATCAGAAGAAGAAGGAGAAGGTACCTCCTATTAATACCTATAAATTAGAGGTGAGTGCAACCAAGGACCTGTGTAAGTTGGTCATTGGTAACAATTTTAACATTAAAAGATTGGGGAACGATCGTCATGCCATCCACTGTAATACAGTGGAGGGCTATGCGAAAGTGAAAGAGCTCCTGAAGGAAACAACGACGGAGCACTTCTCATTCACACCGAAGTGTGAAAAGCGGCAATCGATGCTGTTGAAGGGGTTGGAACCGTCTTCTGATCCTGAGGAGATCCTAGCACTGCTCAAAGAGAAGGAGTGCGAAGGACTCAAGTTTGTGGGGGTAAAGCCGTTTACCACAGCTAGAGCTAGGCGGGAGAAACGGAGTCTGCCGTTCTTCTTGGTGCAGCTCAGTCCCGAAAGCCGTCTGGATAGTCTAAGGAGTATCAATGTCCTAGACTACCAGATGGTCCACTGGGAAAAACTAAAAAGGAGCGAATGCGTTATACAATGCGTTCGCTGCCAGAGGTTCGGGCACGCCGCGTCGAACTGCCAAATGCAGCCTCGATGCGTGAAGTGCGCAAAGAACCACAGTTCCGAGGAGTGTGCTCTGGGTGTTGACGGAGCATCCGATAGGTCGCAGCTCTCGTGCGTATTATGTGGGAACGTGGGACACACCGCAAACTATCGGGGTTGTCCTAAGTTCACCGAAATTAAAAAAGCAAAATTGGCTCGGCAGCAGAAGGTGGAGGTCAAACGTTCACCTGTGAGGTTTCAAACACCAGCCGTCACGCCCCAAATTTCCTACGCCCAAATGGCGTCAGGTAGGGGGGCTACGGTACAGCAAGCGACTGTTGCTTCTCCGGCTCCGATGCCGAGAACAACGGAAGCTGCACCCAACATGCTAGCCATCTTGCTCGCAATCCAAGGGCAGATGGCTCAGCTGCAAAAGCAGGTTCAAGAACAGGCCAAGCGGGTGGACCAGATCTACGCGTTGCTGCCGGGCCTAACGCAACACATGCCGTAATGGGTACGCACATGGTGGAGCAAACTTTGAAGGTCCTTGCGGTGAATGTGAATTCATTGATTAGGATCGAACGAAGAGCCGCGATGTTTAAATTGCTACAAGACCAAACTCCTGATGTGCTTTTCGCTAGCGAAACCAAGCTAACCGATAATCACAAACTGGAGTACAATAATTATATTGTTAGAAGAAGAAACCGGCCCAGATCCAAACGTGGAGGCGGTGTCGCGATCTTCATTAAAGAGGGTATAAAATTTCACAGAGTGTACAAGGGGGTGTTGCGCAGGTTCCGGGTGTTGGAGGCAGTCGTCGTTTACATCCCGCTCCGCAGTGGAAAGCGGCTGTACTTGGCCTCTGTTTATGCACCTGAGGCTTCGCAATCCACCCTATTCATTACAGAGCTCGCTTTTTCGACTTCTGAGGCTGGAATCGGGGGAGAATTATTTTATAATCGGCGGGGATTTCAACGCTAGACATAGAGATTGGGGAAATAATTTGCCAAATACTAGAGGGAACCTACTACTCGATTGGTGGGGTCAGCACGATGTCATGTACAGACTCGGTCTTAAAGCGACGGATAACCCGTCGTTTCCCAGAGGCGGGTCTTATTTGGATCTACTGCTGTACGACGAACGTATACGACTGACAGGTACGAATTTACAAACGCTAAACTGTCTGCGCACATTCGTGTATGACAGCGACCATTGCGGTTTTAGCACCGAAATTACAGTTCCCAACGAAATTGCGGAATTGGAGGAGTTTGTCCAAAGATATTCTTACAACTACAGTAAGACTCGATGGACACGCTTCTCCGCAACTTTGACAAGAGCGCTCTCCTCGAACACGCTCCACCCACCGTCCAATAGGAATTTGTCAAACGAGGAGATCGACAATTACTTAAAACAAATGGACGAGACAATTAAACAAACTATGGACACTACAATACCGCGGTATCGACGTACGACTAACGAAGACCTGTTCCGCAATCCTACTATTGACGCACTGCACCGACAGAAAAGTAGACTTCTGACAAGACTCAAAAACTTGTACAGACAGTTAACTGACAGACAAGACCCGGAGATTAGGACACTGAAGTCGTCGATTAAAAATATTCAAACGCTAATAAAAGAGAATTACAGAATTTCTGTAAGTTTGTATTGGAACAACAAGGTTCGGACTGCAAACACCAGCAACCCGAATATGTTTCCGCAACTAAATAAACTATTTCGGAGAAAAAATCAAAACGACCTTCAGTGTCTTAAAATATCCCGGACAACAGACAACGAACGGTTACTGACAATAGCAGGCATCGATCCAAATGAGGCCGCTGATGACGACTTTTTTGTGATCGAAGATCCACAGGAGAAGGTTGAGGCCATAGGGGCGACTTTCCAGGAAGTATACAAGGCCATTGATAACATTGGCCCTAATTACGACCTGGACAGTCGCGTCTTGGTGCACGACTTCTGCATTCGAAATGAAATAGGGAACTGGCGATCCGAGGGCTCTGGTTTCACCCGGTTTAGCGACGAAAATATGGCAAATAATGTCATTGCCAGAGAAGGTGACCTACCCCCGTTCATTTCGAAGGAAGAACTCCATGAGATCTTCGACACAATCAGAGCTAAGAAATCGGTCGGGACCGATGGTGTTCCGAACATCGTGCTTCGACATCTTCCTCTAGAAGCGGTGGACATTTACACCACCCTGTTTAATAATGCAATGAATAATGCACATTATCCAGCGCATTGGAAAACGGCGGTGGTTCAACCTATCCCCAAAAAGGGGAAGGATATATCCAATCCGGCGAATCTCCGGTCGATAAGTCTCCTTCCGAATATCAGTAAGGTTTTTGAAAAGGTAATCAATAGAGCTCTGTCTAGGTGGGTTGAAGACAAACATATAGTTCCGGATAATCAATTCGGTTTTAAGGCGGGACATGATATCTCACATGCCGCGTCTAAACTGATGTCCGATATCCAATGGAACAAAGGCAAGAAACAGTGCACTGGTGCCTGCCTTGTTGACTTGGAGAAGGCCTTCGACACCGTATGGTTAGAGGGTCTTTTCTATAAGCTGACTAGGCTGGGGATCAGTAAACCACTCTTGTACATTCTCTATAATATGCTAACCAACAGGCAGTTCATCGTGAAAAATGGCGATGTGACTTCTGTTGGAATATTTCAAATTAAAAATGGTCTTCAGCAAGGCGCGGTCAATTCGCCGATCCTATTTAACATTTATACAAGCGACTTGATAGGTTCACTTTCCCATACTATTGCGTACGCAGACGATGTGGTAGCGTACAGAACAGAACCAAAAATCGAGGTCATTAATACTCTCTTGCAGAGTGACTTCGATAAGATAAGACGATTTTGCGATGACTGGAAGTTGAAAATCAACTTTCAGAAGTCGGAAACCATTCTCTTTAGGACGCCGTTGTCTGGAGCCTCTAGGGATACCAGAAAAAATTGGCGAAAGTTCTCAATCATTGGACAGCACGGACAGCCTCTTGCCTGTCGAAATGTAGTCAGGTACCTTGGGATCTGGCTAGATCAGTTTCTGTATTTTGGCAAAAATGTAGATGCTGCTCTGGCCAGAGCCAAAGGTGCTTTTGCCCTTACAAAGAGACTGTTTTATAGCAGCCAACTCGATGCGAGGGTAAAGGTAATCTGCTACATGGCCCTTATTAGGCCCATGCTGGTATTTGGTTGTCCCGTGTGGTTCAACGTGAGAGCAAGCTTAATGGAAAAGATTCGGGTATTTGAGAGGGCTTGTCTTAGGGCTTGTCTTCGCTTGTACAGAACACCAGAGTCGGAGTACAAGAAATTTTATCCTAATGAGGTCCTTTACAACAGGGCGAACCTAATACGAGTGGACAACTTCGTAATTAAGCTGGCTCGAAGGCACATTGCAAGAGCAATGACCTCGACGAATAACCTGATATCTGGGGCTTACTACCCCAATTACCTTTACCACGAGAGTGTGCGCTCTGACGGCTTCGTTCCACCGGAAGCATTCCTCTACATGGATCAGATAGGGTTGATCCAGGATAGATCAGCGGTGCCGTTAATCTTCCATGTCGCTCGGACAGCTGGGGACAGGCGACTCAACTACAACAGAGACGTCGCACACGGCAGTGTGGATCGCCTCAGGTTCAGTAGGGCGGTGGGGAATCGCGATAAGAGGGATGTCGTTCGTCAGCACCAGCATTTCTGGTGGTTGAATGATGGAGAAGATGCTTCGTCGTCGTTTCCGTCAATTACGGACCAGCCTTACTAATGAGGCAGAGCTGACCAATCTGTTTTCTCTTGTAAATAGCGATGGCCAGCTTACATAGGTTTAGGTTAGCATCTAAGAAACATATACATGTGTCAGTATATACAAAGGTGTATACTGACATATGTATATGATTGTGTATACTGTCTATGTGTGTTTATGTGTGTTTTGTGTATTTAGGTTAAGTAGAGTAAGGTTTATTTTAAGTTAGATATTAAGTTTTTATAAAAAAATAAAAAAAGCCCATATGCTAAGTTTTTTCTTAACGAATATTTTTTCTTAGCCTTAAGTATACAATATAAATAATTCTAAATAAAATGTAAGTAAAGTCGAAAGACATAGTTAGTATAAGACTGTTAAGTAATTGTAAGCTAGCATTTAAGCATTTTTTGTTAGTATGTAAGAGTTAATTAGTAAGAAAATAAAATGCATTGAAAATAAATAAAATAATACTACCCTAAGCCAAACCCGCCAATGGGAATAGATCGATCCATTCAGACGAAACAAGTAAATTATAAGAACAAAAATATAATTTGGACCCAAGCTGATGACGAATATACCGAATCAAACGAAGAATATCAAAAAAGGGTCAATGAACAACTCGAAGTTAATGAGAATCCTAGAAACAAATTTTATGACGGATGCCTTTCTAGCATCTCTTATATAGAATACCAAGGATTGGAAAATTTTGAAGTTTCTCGTCGACACAGGCATAAACAAAAATTTTATTAAAGACGAATTAGGAGCTAACTCTATGCCAACAGAAAAGCCTTTCAGAATTCAATCAGCTACCGCCGAATCAGAGATTAAGCGTAAAATTTGTGGAAGGTTCTTTGCCTGTGTGGGAATTGACGCAGTAATCAATTTTTTCATCCTTCAAATAGTTTAGAAATTAGAGACGATCATGTAGAAAAGAACAAAAGGCAAAAAATTCGAAGTTTAATGGAAAATCATAGTAAAATATTTGGCCCTATCAAAGGGTACAGAATTAGTAGACACTCATATCAAAGCAGAAATCAAAACGATAACAGAAGAGCCAATTTACTAAAACATACCCTTATCCAGTTAACATGCGGGAAGAAGTAAACAGCCAAATTAAAAAGCTACTTGACGACGGGATTATTCAACCATCAAAAAGCCCATACAACTCACCTGTATGGGTGGTCCCTAAAAAACTAGACGCATCAGGCGAAAGGAGGTACCGTTTGGTTATTGACTTCAGGAGGCTTAATGAAGTTACCGTTCCAGATAACTACCTGAATCCGGACATAACAAATACATTGGCAAGCTTAGGGAAAGCAATTTTTTTTACCACCTTGGATCTAACATCTGGGTTCCACCAGATAAGAATGAAAAAAATCTGATATACCAAAAACCGCTTTCTCTATTCCTAACGGGAAGTTTGAATTCTTAAGATTGCCCTTTGGATTAAGGAATGGACCTTCGATATTTCAAAGAATGATAGATGACGTCCTTAATGAATACATCGGCAACATTTGCTATGTATACATTGACGATATCATCATATTCGGAAAGACGGAAGAGGAACATCTTAAAAACCTTGAATTGGTATTTGATAGACTAGAACTGGCTAACTTAAGGGTTAATTTGGATAAGACCGAGTTCTTTAAGGAAAAAACAGAGTTCCTAGGCTACTTGATTACAAGAGAAGGCATTAGGCCTGACCCAAGAAAAGTTGAAGCTATTCAAAAAGTAAATGCTCCCGAAAATTTGAAAGAGCTTAGAGCATTCTTAGAGCCTAACTTCATACTACAGGCGCTTTATAAAAGACTTTACTAAAATTGTCAAACCTCTTAACAATCTTACAAAGGGAGGAAGTGCACAAACAAAGGTAAGTCAATCCAAGAATTTTAAAATCAACCTCAATAAGGAAGAGCTTGGAGCGTGTACAAATCTGAAAGAACTACTCACATCGTCCGAAGTCCTTACCTTTTCCGATTTCGATCAACCATTTATACTTACGACTGATGCTTCAAACCACGCAATAGTGGCAGTCCTGAGCCAAGGCGAATTGGGGAAAGATAAGCCTATAACTTATATTTCGCGCTCATTAAATAGGACATAAGAGAATTATGCCACCAATGAGAAAGAGATGTTAGCAATTGTGTGGGCACTGGACAACTTGCGAAATTACGAGTATCTTTACGGTGCAAAGAAAATCAAAATTTTGACAGATCAGCAACAGTTGACATTTGCTCTCAGAACAAAAAATACGAATGCGAAATTGAAAAGATGGACATCGAGAATAGAAGAATACAATTATGAGTTAATTTACCGACCTAGTAAAACAAACTTTGTCGCAGATGCGTTATCCAGATTAAAGACGGAATGTAATATCCTCACAGAAAGTACAGTTAGTACGATAAACGTATTTAGGACGCAAATCATTTTTAGAAAAGGTTAGGTGAACGCCCATGAACAACCACATTCATCCTACAATAGATACTACGTACTAACTAATACGCATAGCTGGAATCAACAAGAAATTACTAACATTTTAAAAGACGGACTAATTTTTAATACTATCAGTGGAATCAAATTCCCAGAGGAACATCTCAATTTGTTGCAGGAAATTTACAAAAATCATTTCTCCAAGTAAGAACAACACAGCGGGTCGCCGAAGATATCTCAAACGAAGAAAACCAGTGGCGACCAAATACTCGAAAGATATTATTTCCCACAGATGACTAAGAAAATTAAAAAGTTTATTAAAGAATGTTATGTCTGCAACAGAGCAAATATGACAGACACCCTTGTAAACCGGAACTTAAACCTACGCCTACACCTACCTACCCGTCGGAGATTCTGCACATCGATAAAATGGAAATAAAAGACGACAAATTTATAACGAGTATTGACAAGTTTACCAAATTTGCAAAGTTTTTTCATATAAAGGATAGATCAGTTCTACAGATCAGAAGAAAAATAACCAAAATACTTCATTATTTCACAGCACCCAAAATGATTGCAATGGATAATGAAGGAAGCTTTAGCAGTCCTCTTATAAGTAACTACATAAAGTCTTTGGGAATTAAAATCTAAGAACGCCTTCAGGTAAGAGTGAGGTGAACGAAACTATTGAACGAGTCCATTCGACCATCTTATTTTGGTGAGATGTCTTCAAAGAGAATATACTGATTTAACGCTTATGGAGATAGTGGAAATTTCCGTAGATAGATATAACAACAGTTACCCCTCGGTGACGAAAAAGAAGCCAGCGGACATATTTTTTGGCAGAAGCCAAAGAATTAATTATCAGAATTGAATAAACTATATGAATAAAGTAAGTTGTGATTTAATAAATCAGATCAAACGTCATCAAAATATGAATATTCTCCGAGAAAATGTTTAAAGAAATAGACCTAAAACTTACAATATCGGAAATATAATTTATGTTTCAGACAATAGAAGACATGGCCAACAGAAACCAATTTTTATAAAAGAAATAGTTTCTAAGGATAGTAGGGTTACTGTCACAACAGTTTCAGGACGTCGAATTCATAAGTCAAACATCAAGAATATTTCTGAACAATAATTTTCCTTTTCAGATTTCTGGCTTGTAAAGGAAGAGCAATCGTAAACATCTTTGAATATACTACACCCATTGTCACCGTAAAACAAGGCCATGGAGGAATATTGAGCGGACACCTCAAAATTATATCCGTAATTAGCATTAAAGAGTATGAGGAACTAATCAACAGGATTACACTGACCATTCGAGATGAAATCAGTAATACAAGTTTTCTAAAGCCCCAACAAAATTATCAATTAAAACAAGTTCAGTCACTTATCGGCAGCCTCATGATCAGAAAATCAAAAAAATCAAGACCTACTCGTATAAACTGGATAGGCTCAGCTTGGAAATAGAAAAATTGAAAACAATAATCAACAATACAAAATTAATAGAAATCTATCAGACACAATCAATAAACTAATAGCTGATTACAACAAAATCGCTAAGAATTTAAATCACGACGAAACAGAAAAATATGAGCAAATAATATACAATAAACTCAACATTATAAAGGAAGAAATAAATGAAATAATAATATGAGCACAACTTGCCAAATCTGGTACGATCAACACCAGATTACTGGACAATGTGGAGATTAATCAAATCATCTCAAATATAGAAACACTTCCATACAACAACGAAATTGAGGCCATAGAGTATGCAGAACCTTCAATATTCAATACTTTACATAGTTTCATTGCCCAAGACAAGTTAGTTAGAGTATAACCATATCCAAATACGATCAACAGGCAACATTCAAAGAAGGCAGCCAGATACATTTAGGATTCAGAGAACTCTTAGTAAATCAACAGGAACAGTTTGGTATAACTGGAGAATGCGGATCTTTTCAGAACACCATCAACTGTAAGAAAGAACAACTTCAAGAACTTCCCAAGACCCATTGTGTTACCATACTATTAAGGGGTACAAATGCAAATTGTGATCGTTAATTCAACAACAAAACTATAATAGAGTACATCGTAGAAGACACAATTTCCCTATCGAACTTTGATGGCAATATTACGCACCATGGAGTCAGGAGACATCTTAACGGAAGCTTCCTTATCCAACTATCCAATGACACAGTTTTTATCGATACGCAGGAGTAATCGAATAAAGAGATTATTAATAAACGAAATTCTACCACCAATCCTACTGACGAACTTAACCGAAAGAAATATGAAATTAGATTTAGATTATCTACGCAAATTGCACTTAAATAATGTTTTAGAGATTCAAAAATTTTATATTAATCGAAAAGTTTCTATCATTACAGATTTAGGCATCGTTTTTTTAATATTTGTGGATTCAATTTGTACAATATTCTTTGTCAAAAGTAGAAGTAAATTAAGGGTAACGACAATGCCAATATCAAAAACTCTAGCAAATTTCCCAAAATTCCAAGGGTCAGTATTTGATTTAAGTCTGATAAAAGTTAATTTTGGATGACTCTGCGGGACGCAGACTTTTCGAGGGGGGAAAAGTTAACCACACCTGAAATGAGGTGCATTGACGGAAATCGCTCAGACAGCACGTATCAACTACAATATACAATTTCAACACGCACTGCATAGTCAGCAAACCTTCGTGGGAACGAATTATTATTGTTATATTGCAAATTATTTTTTTATTCTTAAGTAATATGACACTTTTGTTGTTCATTCATTATAAATAGAACTGAATTAAAAATATTGTACTTTAGAATTAAAAGTGTAGTCAATAAAGCAACACCAGTTGCCAAAAATATATTTTTTGTTAACATTGGAAATTATTTGAAGTAAAAGGATCAGAACCATTGAGTCAAATGTTTTCACCTTTATCATTTCGTACTTAGGATGGAAATTGATTTATATCGAGTAAGTAAAATTAAAAGCCCTGAATAGTGAAATAACGCCAAATTAGCCCGGTAATTATGATACAAAACAGTTTACTTAGTTTATTGAGAAAAACTTACATAAATTTAAAAAAGTGGTAAAAAAAAACCTTTTAAGCCCTATAATAAAAACACCTTAGCATTAGGTTTTGACTGCGTTATTTTTTTGTGAGTTGACAATTTTTGCTTAGCTTAACGGAAGAAGAAGAGAACCCACTTCTTCATCCAATAAAATTTCTTCTTGTTGGACCAAAACCTACAACGTATAAAACTTTGCAAACAAATCTCTATTTATAAATTGCAAATGCGTCCCCTATCCTTGGCGCGTAGAAGTTTGAGTTTATTACTTATTAACGCTTTAATTTATTTCATTCTTTTCGATTAAGACTTTTGGTAAGTATATTTGCAGTGTAATTTTTGTAAATTTTTTTTATATGAAGTTCATGAAACCCCATAAGTGACATTTACGTTTATTTGATGTTCGAAGTAGTTATCTAGACATTAACAAGATGATATATCATATAACAAATTTCTGCCGCACTAAATGCCCTTGACAAATTTAAGAACATTAAATCTCAAAACGAACCAGAAAACTTAAATTTAAGGATATTAAATCCAAACTTGTGTCATTGACTTTCAGAATAAAAAACAGAATAGGGTTTGATAAACGGCCGGGTTATTGGAATAAAGTTTCTTACTCTGATTTGGAATAAATATTACTTAGTATTAACCAATCAAATTAAAAAGCTTAATTCAAGAAATCACAATTTCAAAATAAAATACACAACATGATGGAATTTAGTTAATTTTATTATTATTATAATCTTTATTGTTATGTACGTACGAGTAAATTACAAGAACAATATTTGCTTAGCCATAGCTTCCAGGACTGTTAGCTAATATACTATATGTATATAATACATGGATAATTATTTAGATAGTGTTAATAAAGCTATAATTGTAGGGGTTATAATATACATAATTGGTTAGATGTTATTAATAAAATTTAAATATCTTACTTAGCATAAAAGTTTTCTTGATGTTTGTTTCTGATGGTGTCATGAGCAGTTTTTTAAGTGAAAGAGAGCAAGATGTGCCTGTGAGTGCGTCCTTAATCTTCTGGTAGTCGAGGAGATGTTGCATGGATTGGGGTGTGTTGTTGCAGCATAGTAATTTGGGTATGTCCCATTCGGAGACGCAGAAAACATGTTCGAATTTTTTTTAAACAGCTGGATGGGTATATTGTCGAAAGGCATCCGGGGTTGATCGATGAGTAGTGATGTGTCTAGTCTTTCCAAAGTGTTTGCCTTTTAGCTTCAAAAAGTATTTTGAGTTACCTCTGAAGATCTATTCTGTTGAGGCAGTTGAACATTTGAAGTGGTTCTTTAATCGCCAATTTTGCTACTTGATCAGCGTACTCGTTTCCTAGAATTCCCATGTGCCCAGGTACCCAAAGAAGTTTTAAAGAATTTTTGTGTTGTATCAGTTTGTCCCTGATGGCTTCGATAATTTCACAATTATTGTTGATTTTTTTTTAATCTTCTAAGGTAGATAAGCTATCTGTAAAAATAAGTGTAGTTTTTGCCCTGGCAACTATTGTAGCTTGAAGTATCTAGCTTCAGCGGTGAAGGTTGAAGCGAAACGACGCAACAAACCCTTTGAGAGGACCCTGTTGTTTTCATCGACAACTTCAAATGAAGTGCAGTGTTTTGTATTAGAAGCATCTGCAAAAACAAGTTTCCAATTTTGGTTCTTGAATTGGTTGGATATTTCAGAGAACAGTGCTTTGTAAGTATGTGTCGAGTCTTTTTGGAATGCATGTAGATTAGTAACTATAGATTCTGGGTCTAATTGCCATGGTGGGTGGGTCGGTGTGCTGTGGGTATGAAGGTTGAAGGAGATGTTGAAGATTTGGGCTGCGGAGATTGCGTTGTACATAGTTGACGGTCGTTTTGAAATCCTTTTACGGGAAAATATTTTTTTAGCGTCGGATGTTATTGTCGATTTTTGTGATGATAAGATCTTTGGTAAGAGGAGTGCGGTTATATAGTCGATCCGTTGTTCGATCGATAGCAGACCAACTTCTGTTAACATATTTTTATGGGAGTAGTCCTGAAAGCTTTAAGGGTGCATCTGAGAGCTGCATGATATTCAGGTTTAATTGTAGAGAGCGAAGATTTACTGCATTTACCATAGATAACTAGGCCGTAGTCGATTTTTGACAAAATTATAGACTTAGTAACTCTTATAATACTGTTTGTATGGGAATAATCATTTGGTGATGATAAATACTTAATTACATGTAGTCTGGTAGCTAAGCTTTTTTTTAATGATTTAAAATGTTCATTAAAACTAAATTTGGAGTCAAATATAACTTCTAAGATACTTAATGTGTTAACGTTTTTTATGGTTATATTGTTAAAACTAAAGTTCAGCAGATTTTGGCAGCTTGTTTTTATGCAAATATGCAAAGCTTTAGTTTTGTCGAACGAGACCTTTGCCCCGGATAATTTGCACCATTTAACTATGTCGGACAAAATATTGAAAAAGATGTTGTTAATTTTATTTAAATCTTTGCATTTGGATAATATATACAAGTCATCTGTATAGTGAGAATGTTATTAAAATTGCGATTAACTCGTGAAAAGCTATTATGAACAAAATTACTGAGAGTGGTGATCCTTGTGGAATACTGTTCTCAAAGTTATAGATTCCGGGGTAGAAGTTATTATGTTTTACGCGAAATTTCCTTTTTAATAAAAATTATTTGACATATTTTAACATTTTTGGACCAATTCGCTATTCAAAAAGTCTATTTAAAATTATGCGTATTCCGATTCTGCCAAAGGCTTTTTCAAAATCGACTGACAGAATAGACATATGATTTTTTGTAGACAGTGCGGAAGCGATGAAGTCGTCTATGTGTAAAAGCGCATCTATTGTAGATTGGCCATGTTTGAAAGCGACATGGTTTGTTGTAACCACCTTTGATGCGAATAATAGAAAATAAATTTTCTAATACGTTTTGATGAATTCTCTTTATTAGTAAATAATCCACGTTCTCACGTAGGTCATTGCTTATATCATGACAAAGTAATAAGACCCCGTTTATAATCTGTTCCATTTCTTTTAAACAAAAGTGTCTTGGAAGGTTAACCGATTTTTGTATATCTTTTAAGTAAGACAAAAATTGTTTCAACTCATTATAAGCTGGATTCTCTAGCTGAACTCCCCGCCTTAAAACATTCTTGTTATAATGTTAACCACTATCCATGCAGTCAAATTCTTTCGTTGCTACAGCTTTATTAGAGCTTTCTTTTAAGCAATTAAGTTCAAAAGCAGTTTGAATCGATGCCAATATGTGCGGCTAAATATTTGCGTTGCGTTGTTCACCTTAACATGCATTTTTTCGAAGGCATTTGGTGCTATATGACAACTTCTAAATTTTAAACATGTCTTAGCTACGTTGTCAACTTCCAAATTGTATATTTCTTCTTCTAAATTCAAGTTTGAATCCAAATCAGAATTTAAATTTCAGGAAGGAACAGCATCCGCCTTAAGATATTTTTTTCCTACAAACTCGGTACAAAAATGATCTCGACAAACAAAATATTTGCCTTCATTTTTAAAACCACATGCCTTAATCCACAAATTATTTAAAATTTAATTTTTTTCCCTAGAAGGACATTTAAAAATTTTCAAGTCAGAGTAAATCCTTTTAGTTTTCCTACAAACAGAACAAGAAACTGCAGATAATCTCTTGTCACCCATTGCTAGCGAAAAATAAACTGCAAATTTTATATCGCTGAAAAAGTACTGTTGGCAAAATTTATTAAGAACAATTGTTCAGTCACATAAATATACATCCAAATCGGTCGAGAGTCGACGACGAATGAGGTAAAGCAACTACACAGCCAGCGAGCGCGCCGCGCAGCTCCGTGAACTGTGGTTGTTTTATGTATGAAGATAACAGTCGTTCGCGGATCTCCGGAGAGAATACACGTGTGTCGGCTTTTCCTAAAATAAAACAAATTTAGTGATTCAGTGTCGTACTAAAAGTAAATTACGAGTAGTTACAGTTTCATTAATTGACCCGGTAGCTCGCTGGTTAGCGGCGTCTGGCATCGAATCAGTGAACACGGGTTCGAATCCCGGGCCAAATTAAGACTTTTTTTTTTGCTTTTTTTTTTTTTGTTTTGTTTGGTTTTCTCCTATGTGAAATCAAAACAGAACCTACAAGTAAAAGAAATCAAATGATGGATGGCGAAGAGCGTTCCGCTCTTCCCATAACGGGAGTTACAAAAGGCAACAATACGGTTGCTGGTGCCGTGGCAAAAGGAATCAAACGTAGGAAGAGTTTGAAAACTCCTCCTAATTTAACCAAAAAAAAAACAAGTGCCATTTTAAGAGCTGATGAAGAGAAAGATGAATTCCAGTAACAACTTTGCCTCTTTAGCTTCATCTGAGTCGGAAGACGAAGATGAAGAAATAAGTAATATTACCAGCAGCATATTAAAGCTGGAAGAAGAAGTGCTTGCTATTAAGCAGAGGCAAACTGCACGAAGGCAGAGGGAGCAAGTACAAGCAGATAGCTCCCAACAACAAGAGCAGAAACAAAAACTGCAGCAACAACAAAACCAGCAGCAGCAGAAACAACAGCAGCAGCAGAAACAGCAACAGTTGAAAAAACAGCAGCTGAAAAAACAGCAGCAGCAGCAGAAACAACAACAACGACAAGAACAACAGCAGCAGCAGCAGACGAAAAAGAAGGAGAAGGTGCCTCCCATCAACACCTATAAATTAGAGGTGAATGCAACCAAGGACCTGTGTAAGTTGGTCATTGGAAGTAACTTTAATATTAAGCGATTGGGGAACGATCGCCATGCCATCCACTGTAACACAGTGGAGGGCTACGCAAAAGTGAAAGAGCTCCTAAAGGAAACGACGACGGAGCACTTCTCATTAAGTGTGAAAAGCGGCAATCGACGCTGCTGAAAGGGTTGGAACCGTCTTCTGATCCTGAGGAGATCCTGGCACTGCTCAAATAGAAGGAGTGCGAAGGACTCAACTTTGTGGGGGTAAAGCCATTTACCACAGCTAGAGCCAGGCGGGAGAAACGGAGTCTGCCGTTCTTCCTGGTGCAGCTCAGTACCGAAAGCCGTCTGGGTAGTCTAAGGAGTATCAATGTCCTAGACTACCAGATGGTCCACTGGGAAAAACTAAAAAGGAGCGAATGCGTTATACAATGCGTTCGCTGCCAGAGGTTCGGGCACGCCGCGTCGAACTGCCAAATGCAGCCTCGATGCGTGAAGTGCGCTAAGAACCACAGTTCCCAGCAGTGTCCTCTGGGTGTTGACGGAGCATCCGATAAATCGTAGCTCTCGTGCGTGTTATGTGGAAACGTGGGACACACAGCAAACTATCGGGGTTGTCCTAAGTTCGCTGACATTAAAAAAGCAAAACTGGCTCGGCAGCAGAAAGTGGAGGTCAAACGTTCAGCTGTGAGGTTTCAAACACCAGCCGTCACGTCCCAAATTTCCTACGCCCAAATGGCGTCAGGTAGGGGGGCTACGGTACAGCAAGCGACTGTTGCTTCTCCGGCGCCAACGCCGAGAACAACGGAAGCTGCACCTAACATGCGGGTGGACCAGATCTACTCGCTGCTGCCGGGCCTAACGCAATACAGGCCGTAATGGGTATGCACATGGTGGAGCAAACTTTGAAGGTCCTTGCGGTGAATGTTAATTCACTGATTAGGATTGAACGAAGAGCCGCGATGTTTAAATTGCTACAAGACCAAACTCCTGATGTGCTTTTCGTTAGGGAAACCAAGCTAACCGACAAGCACAAACTGGAGTACAATAATTATATTGTTAGAAGAAGAAACCGGCCCAGATCCAAACGTGGAGGCGGTGTCGCGATCTTCATTAAAGAAGGTATACAATTTCACAGAGTGTACAAGGGCGTGTTGCGCAGGTTCCGGGTGTTGGAGGCAGTCGTCATTTACATCCCGCTCCGCAGTGGAAAGCGACTGTACTTGGACTCTGTTTATGCACCTGATACTTCACAATCCACCCTATTCATTACAGAGCTCGACATGCTTCTTCGGCTTCTGAGGCTGGAATCGGGGGAGAATTATTTTATAATCGGCAGGGCTTTCAACGCTAGACAAAGAAATTGGGGAAATAATTTGCCAAATACTAGAGGGAACCTACTATTCGATTGGTGGGGTCAGCACGATGTCATGTACAGACTCGGTCTTAAAGCGACTGATAACCCGTCGTTTCCCAGAGGCGGGTCTTATTTGGATCTACTGCTGTACGACGAACGCATACGACAGACAGGTACGAATTTACAAACGCTAAACTGTCTGCGCACATTCGTGTATGACAGTGACCATTGCGATTTTAGCACCGAAATTACAGTTGCCAATGAAATTTCGGAATTGGAAGAGTTTGTCCAAAGATATTCTTACAACTACAGTAAAACTCGATGGACACGCTTCTCCGCAACTTTGACAAGAGCGCTCTCCTCGAACACGCTCCACCCACCGTCCAATAGCAATTTGTCAAACGAGGAGATCGACGATTAACTAAAACAAATGGACGAGACAATTAAACAAACTATGGACACTACAATACCGCGGTATCGACGTACGACTAACGAAAACCTGTTCCGCAATCCTACTATTGACGCACTGCACCGACAGAAAAGTAGACTTCTGACAAGACTTCAAAACTTGTACAGTTAACTGACCGACAAGACCCGGAGATTAGGACACTGAAGTCGTCGATTAAAAATATTCAAACGCTAATAAAAGAGAATTACAGAATTTCTGTAAGTTTGTATTGGAACAACAAGGTTCGGACTGCAAACACCAGCAACCCGAATATGTTTCCGCAACTAAATAAACTATTTCGGAGAAAAAATCAAAACGACCTTCAGTGTCTTAAAATATCCCGGACAACAGACAACGAACGGTTACTGACAATAGCAAGTATTGATCCAAATGAGGCCGCTGATGATGACGACTTCTTTGTGATCGAGGATCCACAGGAGAAAGTTGAGCCAATAGAGGCGACTTTCCAGGAAGTATACAAGGCCATTGATATCATTGGCCCTAATTATGACCTGGACAATCGCGTCTTGGTGCACGACATCTGCATTCGAAATGAAATAGGGAACTGGCGATCCCAAGGCTCTGGTTTCACCCAGTTCAACGACGAAAATATGGCCAATAATGTCATTGCCAGAGAGGGTGACCTACCCCCATTCATTTCGAAGGAAGAACTCCATGAGATCTTCGATACAATCAGGGCTAAGAAATCAGTGGAGACCGATGGTATTCCGAACATCGTGCTTCGACATCTTCCTCTAGAAGCGGTGGACATTTACACCACCCTGTTTAATAATGCAATGAATAATGCACATTATACAGCGCATTGGAAAACGGCGGTGGTTCAACCTATCCCCAAAAAGGGGAAAGATATATCCAATCCGGCGAATCTCCGATCGATAAGTCTCCTTCCGAATATCAGTAAGGTTTTTGAAAAGGTAATCAATAGAGCTCTGTCTAGGTGGGTTGAGGACAAACATATAATACCGGAAAATCAATTCGGTTTTAAGGCGAATTTTTCTATAAGCTGACTCGGTTGGGAATCAGTAAACCACTCTTGTACATTCTTTATAATATGCTAACCAACAGACAGTTCATCATGAAAAATGGCGATGTGACTTCTGTTGGAATATTTCAAATTAAAAATGGTCTTCAGCAAGGCGCGGTCAATTCGCTGATTATTTTCAACATTTTTACAAGCGACTTGATAGGTTTACTTTCCCATACTATTGCGTACGCAGACGATTTGGTAGCGTACAGAACAGGTCCAAAAATCGAGGTCATTAATACTCCCTTGCAGCGTGACTTCGATAAGATAAGACGATTTTGCGATGACGATGGAAGTTGAAACTCAACTTTCAGAAGTCGGAAACCATTCTCTTTAGGACGCCGTTGTCTGGAGCCTCTAGGGATACCAGAAAAAATTGGCGAAAGTTCTCTATCGTTGGACAACACGGACAACCTCTTGCCTGTCGAAATGTAGTCAGATACCTTGTAATCTGGCTAGATCAGTTTCTGTATTTTGGCAAAAATGTAGATGCTGCTCTGGCCAGAGCTAGAGGTGCTTTTGCGCTTACAAAGAGACTGTTTTATAGCAGCCAACTCGATGCGAGGGTAAAGGTAATCTGCTACATGGCCCTTATCAGGCCCATGCTGGTATTTGGTTGTCCCGTGTGGTTCAATGTACGAGCAAGCTTAATGGAAAAGATTCGGGTGTTTGAGAGGGCTTGTCGTGTATAGAACACCAGAGTCGGAGTACAAGAAATTTTATCCTAACGAGGTCCTTTACAATAGGGCGAACCTAATACGAGTGGACAACTTCGTAATTAAGCTGACTCGAAGGCACATTGCAAGATCAATGACCTCGACGAATAACCTGATATCTGGGGCTTACTAACCCAATTACCTTTACCACGAGAGTGTGCGCTCTGACGGCTTCGTTCCACCGGAAGCATTCCTCTACCTAGATCAGATAGGGTTGATCCAGCATAGATCAGCGGTGCCGTTAATCTTCCATGTCGCTCGGACAGCTGGGGACAGGCGACTCAACTACAACAGAGACGTCGCACACGGCAGTTTGGATCGCCTCAGGTTCAGTAGGGCGGTAGGGAATCGCGATAAGAGGGATGTCGTTCGGCAGCACCAGCATTTCTGGTATTTGAATGATGGGGAAGATGTTTCGTCGTCGTTTCCGTGAATTATGGACCAGCCTCACTAATGATGCAGAGCTGACCAATCTATTTGCTCAGTAAATAGCGATGGCCGGCTTACATAGGTTTAGGTTAGCATTTAAGAAACATATACATATATCAGTGTATACAAAGGTGTACATATTACTGCAAGGAATCGATAAGCCGCATATATATATATATGTACTTATCATGCTAAGCACATCCCATCACAAACACACCTATCAACAGTATTCTAAACAATATTGCGTCAAATTCGCCAATATTAGGACCGGCTTTGTATACATGTATCCGCTTATTCATAAATTTACGTGTTAATTCTAACCACACGATAACGTATGCGGGTTTAAATTATCGGGAAAACTATCACCACAAATCTTTTTTTTTATTCACTAATCGGCACGTAAATCAGAAATGTCAAAAATTTGACAAAGGTGAAAGAAAATTTATTTTAATAGTTCTCCATGTTATTAGTCAACACAAATTGTGAACTAGAAAGGAAACTTTGAAGTTGTTGAAGTGCTATTTTGCGCGAAATATTTGATCGTACTCGACCGAAGGAATATGCATATGCAATGGTTCTCGAGGATACTAAATCTGAAGGTCTTACCAGCATATTTTATCATGTAAATAATCCGATACAGTTTATATTTTTTAGGATTCCAGTAGAGCAACAAAGGCTCCTGAAGGAAGAAAAATTAGGATATGATCTCTGAGTAATTTACAGTGTCTTAAAAACTGTGTAACAAAACTGTGTAGAGAAAAATAACTTTAAACATAAAACCAACTATTTGCTTCAACGTTATAAAATTGATGATTTATTTTGTGTAAAAATGTCTTCCTTTCATGTAAAGTTTTGACATATGCAATTTTATCTCATGAGAGATTTATCATAAGTGTGTTTGTTTAAATATTTTAAGTGTACAAATTTCCAACGTTTTTTATCTCCTTTAGATTTGAAATATTTTATTTTGATTTATTGTATATCTTTATCAGCAACATTCTCCCCGCCGTGAAAAAGTTCGCAATTATTTTCTGCTTTGTACTGGAACACCCTTTGGCACGATCATCTGCTACAACTTTATTGAAGGCTCACATGAAAGGAAACCAAAGTACGAGTAATAAATTTTGCAAAAAGGACAGACAACACAAAACATTTTGAGACACAAAAGTGAAAAGGCTGAATGCGTATGCTGATGTTTTGCTATTAGTTTCGATTGTATAGTGTTGTCCTCTTTGCACTACTTTCTTTAATTGCGTAGTTGAAAAAGAGTGCGTGATTAAATTGTGATGGCTGTTCGTTGATCGTATCAGTTGTGCGTAAATAATAATGACAGTCGTGGTGGATTTTGTAGTTTAAATTTAGTTTTTAGTGCGGGTATTTCTTAATTTTTAATATAATTCGTTTATGTCCGTGTATGTTTAAAATTCAGGTAAGTGATGTTTAAATATTATATATTTATTTATTTATTTATCTTTATTGTTTATTATTGTATTGATTATGTGTGAAGTGTTGTGTATCGCGCTTCGTACGCACTTTACCGGGGCCATTTGGTTTTTTGTATTGATTAATGTTTTTTTTTTGTGATTCCTATTTTCTTTATTTATATTTTATTTAGTTTATAATTACTCTGTGTGAAATGTGTATTTTTATTGGTGATGTGCGTGATGCTTGTGGTTCATTATATTTTTCTGTATTTATATAAATTTTTATTTTATTATTTTGGGAATTGTGTTTGATTGATTGCTATGTGTTGTATGTATGTAGTATGTATGGATGTGTAGTGCAAGAATAATTATGTCTGATGATATATGTTTATATGTGAATACGTTGATGCGAGACGAGTTATGATGTAATTTTATTTTGATTTTATGGGTTTAAGAAGATTTATTTAGTTTAATTGTTGCAAATTTGATCTAGGATAATGAATGATTAGTGGACTGTATGTGTGTGGTATATTTTCCTTAGGTATTATTGATGAAGTTTGAAGATGAGTGATCGGAACTGTGTGATGATGGATCGAAACTATTGTTTATGTTTTGAGTTGATATTGATGGCATGAGATATTCATTGTGTGTTATTGTATGAGAGATTTTTTTTGTTTCTGTTACCCTTTGATTTGGCCTTATTTTATTCATAAATGTTTAAATAATTGGCTGTTCTTGTGTGGTTTTGTTTAAATAATTTGCTGTTTTTGTGTGGTTTTGTTTAAATAATTTGCTGTTCTTGTGTCTATGTTGGCAGATAGCATAGTTTTGTGGTAGGCCTTTTCAGTGTGGATGTTTTTGTTTTCAGTGTGACGACTCGAACGTGTCCACCGTTTCCTGGATGCAACTGAGTTATTCGCGAGAGCATCCGCTGTGTAGCTGGCAACCTTTCATCTTTATGGAGAACCAGATCCCCACCTTGGGTTCTTCTTCAAGTTTCGTCCACTTCGGGCGCTGTTTTAGACGCGCTAAATATTCAGTGTTCCATTTCTTCCAGAAACTTTTTGTTAGAACTTGAACCCTTTTCCATCTCTCGATGTTGTTGATGTTTTTTGTCAATGTGTTCGCACTAGGAATCCCGTTTAGTGTTTCGCCGATTAGAAAGTGTGCAGGAGTGATCACCTCTACGTCTTCTGGGTTGTCGGAGGGAGGACACAGAGGCCTTGAATTCAGGCATGCTTCTATTTGCGTAAGAGGCGTGGTGAATTCTTCGAATGTTAACTTCCGGTCTCATCCAAATCGTTTTAAATGGTGCTTAACAGATTTCACTCCTGCTTCCCATAGTCCACCGAAGTGTGGGGAAGCTGGGGGAATGAGGTTCCACTTCGTACCTTGCCTGGTTAGGGTGTCTGCGATTTCTTTCCATTCATTCTTCGCGTCTTTCATCAATTTTTTCAGCTCTGGATTTATCTGGAAACGTCATTCAATACGAAAGAATCGTCGTAAAGCTCCTTCTTTACTCGACCGTAAAGGTACTTCATAGCGGCCGTCGGCTCGCCTGGTGGTGTTTGCTAAAAAACGCTTTTCACCTTGGTAGCTCTTTACTTTCCCAAAACCCTTTTAGTGTGGTGTCGAGACTCACATTTTGAGTGAAGGGCCGGAGTTTTAAAGGTGTCTCCGAGACCTTTCCCAAAATTACCCAGTCTAACTGAGTCTTTTGGGCTATTGGCATACCTGGTACGGTACTCCGAATGATGTCCGGCATGATTATGTCAGATAAACGCATAAACGTCGCTACCAAGCAGCAGATCGATGGGTGTCGGAATATGGAACAGAGGATTTACTAATTCCAGATTGTTTAAGTGCCTAAATTCGTGCAGTGTTGTTCGGTGGGCCGGAAGAATCCCTGTCAACGACTTGAAGACAAAAGCCTGGGTGAAACCTTCAAACATTGAATGTTGAGATGCGAATTTTATTTCGACGTATTTGTTGGTAGTGCCACTGCTGACCTTCCACAACCCTGATATCTGCACGAACGTGTTTTGCCTTGGCAGCTTTAGCATTTGTGTAGCAGACTCTGAACCTGGGTCGATTAGTGCACGAAGTTCAACGTACTTACTATTGGCTGATAGTACCTTCACTACCGCAGTTGCCAACAAAACCCTTGTATTACATGTGTATGTGTGCGTAGTGTGGAAATTGTTTCGAACTTGCCCGTATCCAGAGGGATGGTCTTCTTGCGTAGGATTAAAAGAGTCTGCATTTGGGTACATTGGTACCTCTTTGTGTTGTTTATTTATGTTATGTTGTTGAAACTGTGGTATTGTTTCTGTGTTGTTTGAAAAATTGATGTGTAGTAAAGAGTGGTGCCGTTGATGACAGAAGTAACAATTTTTATTACTTGTACAATTTTGTGTAGTATGGCTGTAAGCTAGACAGTTGTGGCAGACCTTTGTTTGCCGAACAGTCCATGCCCAGAAATCGCTTACATTTTCTTAGGGAGTGTTGCCCGTTGTTACATACCTTGCACTGGAATTGATTAAGATTTGTTACAGTGTGGTATGCCTTAGCTGCTGGTTGCGATTTCGGACATGGCTTGGCGATAGGCCCTGATGCTCCTTTTTGTGCTACAGCTTCTAGTGTCTGGAAGCGTGTTTTTAAAAACCCGGTGAAGTCCTTCAAAGTAGGAAGATCCTTGCTGTTGCTCAGTTTTTCTTCCCATAGTTGTTGCATTGAGGTCGGCAGCTTTTGTACCATCACATAAATGATGATGACGTCCCACGAATCCACTGGTATCTCAAGATTTTTGAGTGCGTAGATATTCTCCAAAGAAGTGTCCATGAGTGATTTAAAAACTTCCGCTGTTTCCTTCGTTTATGTCACTTGATTGAAGAAGAGTTGCAGCTGTGAGCTCACTAGAACACGATTGTTGTCCTTGCCTGCCTTCAAAAGTTCCCATGCTTTCTCATAATTCTCTGTGTCTAGTGCCAAATGTTGCAGAAGTCTCGCCGCTTCACCTGAAAAACTTGACTTAAGGTAGTGAAGCTTCTGGATGCCTCCGAGAGACGTGTTGCAATGAATGAGCGATACAAAAATATCATGAAACGAGCGCCAATTAGTGTAACACCCAAAGAACTCAGGAATATTAGTTTTAGGGAAACGTATATCCTTGCTGTGAGGAATAGTTGTAGCCAACGTTGAGTCTGAAGGAGAAGTTTGCGCACCATCTAACCTATCTAACCCATCAAGCAACTCACACCTGATCTCAAGGTAAGTTTCCCCAGTTTGTTCCATAACTGAAATTAATTCTAGCTTTTTCTTTTGTTCCAGTTTTTCAACGCACCTGCCTGCTTAGTAGTGCCGTTGTGCTGCTGCTAGATTGTCTTCCAGCAACGAAAGTCTTGTAGAGAAATAATTTTTAGTACGACGGGATTCGCCTGTTTTCTTAAAGTTGGCGAAGTCTCTCTTGACTTGCACCAAAACATCAGTAAGGAGTTTAGCAGGCATTTCAAATATTCTATATATATTTTTTTATGTGAGTTATGAACAATTACAATATTTAAAAAAGAGTTGGTACTCACTTTGTGTCCTTCTTTTCAGTGTTTTATATGGATGTATGCTGCTTATGGTTCTGCTGATACCGCTGCTGTGGATGCTGCCATTGATGCAATTGCTGCTGTTGATGCTGATACCGCTGCTGTTGCTGCTGGTATTGCTGCTATTGCTGCTGTTGATGCTGTTTATCCTGGAACTCCTGTTTGCTGATGCTTGTATTACTGCTGTTGTTGCTGCAGATACTTCTGATGCGGATGCTGCTAATGCCGATGGCGTTGTTGCATTAATGCTGTTTGGGGTGCTTCCTTTGTTTTGCACTGGACACTCAATGTGTTTTACGTGTACGTTAATTTTAAGTTCTTTTTGATTTTTAAAATTTTAATCTTTGTATGGCTCACACTTACATGTTGAAATTTTTATGAAATTCACATATATATATATATTAAATAGAATTAAATAATTAACTAATTAACTATTCGGTTCGAACGGACCAAATTAAATTTGGCCGATAATTAAAATAGATTCATTGTAGCAGATTGTAAATTATTAAGGAAGTAAGTCAAGTCTGATAGCAGAGCTCAGCAGTTTATAGTGACGTCAATGGGACAAGAGCCGCTATTACATATAATGTTGTGACAATGCATGCGATATGTGCTCAAAATTGGAAAATATATATGAACTGGTGGACCCTGGTGACGTCACCCAAGACAGAGTTGAAGCTACCCAACGACAAATAAATTTCCTTAAGGGACTTTTCCGTCCAACAATTGTTTTGACAGATCGTATTGTATAAAATGAAATAATAAAGCCGAAAGTTTGTGATTCGCATTATACAGTTTTAAAGTAACACTTCTTTTATTTGAACCGTGGTAGTATGTTACAGTTACAGTACTTGCAGTTAATTTAGTATATTGGCATTTTCTCTCTTTGGTTTCTTATCCCGAACATTGGCCCTTTCGATCCGCTGTTTGTACGTTATCCACAACATGACGCATAACGTTTAGTAAACCGGTACATACGGCAGATAGAATTTAAATTATCTGTAAACATTAAAATCAAGTGCTGTTTTTTACTGATTCTGATACGGTAAAGAAGATTCGATTAATTTAAATAAACGGACTTACACACAATCAAACTCATCACCAATTTTCAACATCCCAACTTATCGGACACCAAACCAGCTTTTTTTGAAAGACTGAATATCTTATTTAAAATTCAAGAAGACTACATCTCTTCACGGAAGATTCGATAATATCATCAAGACCAGATTGCAATTTCTCCTGGAAACAAAATGAGTGACGCATTTGTGTGTGTGTGGTTTTATTGAATTTCAACTAAATATATTATTTAAATGGAATGAATATAAGGGGTTCGATAGATTTTTAAAACAAATAAGTAAAGATTATTTAAATTTCCAAAAAGCGGGTTCATCTCAGCGAACGGTTAATTATATAGATGGACGTTTGGTTCTGTTGGAAAGGACGATGCAGTCAGCAACTGATGCTTACGAGAAGCTCTTGTTAGACAAAGATGTAGATTCTGAGAATATTGAAAAGTTTGAGATAGTGTTTGAGCAGGTTAAAGAAACTTACCTAGATTATCGGGGGGATTTGTTAGATGCGTCGGATAAGGCTTAAGTCGCAGTTGAAAATTTCAACAGTCACGGTGCGAAGGAGTGCAGGGGAAAGAACGAAAATTCTTCGAACGCGTCAAATAAAGTTGACATAAGATTGCCCAAAAACAATCTTCCCATTTTTAGTGGCAGCTACGAAACTTGGCGTCAATTCCATGATCTCTGGCAGTCTATCGGAGATACAAAAACTTCATTACTTAAAAGTATATCGGGGGAAGATGATAAATTATTAGCGCACTTGGCAGTTGATCTATTTAATATCCAGATACGACAACAAACGCTTCCTTGTGAACAGCCATCTGAAGTGTTTTTTCAACTAACCATCATTCTCGTAAGAGAGACTAGAATCCATTAAGTACATCTTAGATTCATCAACAGAGGTTGTACATTGCTTAGGTAATCTAAAGGTACCTGTTGAGCATTGGGACGTCCTTTTAATTTTCGTGCTGCTGCAAAAATTACCGTCGAAATCTATAGGAATAGAGGTTAGGGGCCAAAACAAATAGCAATGAATTACCGACATTTGTTGAATTACGGGTTTATTGGAAACAAGGTTCCGCACGCTCGAAGCCGTCGACCATCAGCAGACCCGGAACTCTTCAAAAACCACTCGAACTACTTTTCATACTACTGCGAGTAATTCTAAGTATTATTGTCAGATTTGCGACAAGGGGCAACACGCACATCGTAAATGCAGTCGTTTTTTGAAGTTTAGCATCCCCGATCGTTGTAAGCACGTAAAACGTTTAGGTATTTGTAGCAATTATTTAGCGTATAGCCAACAAAACCACCATTCCCTTCAGCACGTGTCTTGTGAGGCAAGTAAAAAACGGGAAAACTCCTCCAATACACGAGACTTTACTCAGGCACAACCCTCTTCTTCCATGAATGCTGAGGAATCAACATTCCAACCATCTGAAAGAGAAACAACTCATTTAAACCGTTCCAATGTCAATACATCTTATTCAACTCACTCAAACACTCAAATTTTGCTGGCTACTCCTGTGGATGCACATTCGTCATCCGCAAAAACATTTTCCTTACGGACATTGTTGGACTCAGGTTCATAACTAGAGAAGCAGCAATATTCCAGGATGATCTCCAGGCGATCAGTAAAATACAACTCTCTCGTTGCGAACGAACAGTTGGCAAGAAGAATCGTTTTCAACTGCACGGGTTTTGCAATGCCTCTAAAAGACTCATGTCAAAGTCCAAAAACGCACCAATAAACCTAACCACGCTTCCCCGCTTGGAGTTATGCGGAGCTGTCACACTCGCCAAACTTTTAAATTACATAAAGCAGACTCTTGATTGGACTAGTATTCCCACTTTCGCTTGGACAGATTACACTATTACTCTGTGCTGGATTCGCGCTAATCCTACGAAGTGTCAGATTTTTTTTGCAAAATGGAAACGGGGAGATCCGACGTCGGACAGATTCACTATATGGAAGCACCTTCCTTCCCAACATAACCCCGCCGAGTTAGTTTCCCGTGGAACATCACCATCGACCCTAGCAAAATCAACATACTGGTGGAAGAACTTCCAATTTTGCTCAATTCGTGGGATTTTGAACTACGAAGACAGTTAAATGACCTCATCACCGACGAGGAGAAGAAGGAAGTCAAAGTTTGTCCTACACAAATCTCCGAAAATATTTTTATTAAGCTGATTCACTCTCTTTCTAATATAAAATGAGTGCGCAGAATAACAGCGTACTGCATCTGTTTTCCGACCAATATCCGAAAGTGAAGTCCGAAAGAACCTTTCGACGGAGCATCCGATAGGTCGCAGCTCTCGTGAGTGTTATGTGGAAACGTGGGACACACCGCAAACTATCGGTGTTGTCCTAAGTTCGCTGACATTAAGAAAGCAAAACTGGCTCGGCAGCAGAAGGTGGAGGTCAAACGTTCACCTGTTAGGTTTCAAACACCAGCCGTCACGCCTCAAATTTCCTACGCCCAAATGGCATCTGGTAGGGGGACCACGGTACAGCAAGCGACTATTGCTTCTCCGGCGCCGATGCCGAGAACAATGGAAGCTGCACCTAACATGCTAGTCATCTTGCTCGCAATCCAAGGGCAGATGGCTCAGCTGCAAAAGCAGGTTCAAGAACAGTCCAAGCGGGTGGACCAGATCTACGGAAAAGATTCGGGTGTTTGAGAGGGTTTGCCTTCGCTTGTACAGAACACCAGAGTCGGAGTACAAAAATTTGTATCCTAATGAGGTCCTTTACAACAGGGCGAACCTAATAAGAGTGGACAACTTCGTAATTAAGCTGACTCGAAGGCACATTGCAAGAGCAATGACCTCGACGAATAACCTGATATCTGGGGCTTACTACCCCAATTACCTTTACCACGAGAGTGTGCGCTCTGACGGCTTCGTTCCACCGGAAGCATTCCTCTACCTTGATCAGATAGGGTTGATCCAGGATAGATCAGTGGTCCCGTTAATCTTCCATGTCTCTCGGACAGCTGGGGACAGGCGACTCAACAAAGACGTCGCACACGGCAGTGTGGATCGTCTCAGGTTCAGTAGGGCGGTGGGGAATCGCGATAAGAGGGATGTCGTTCGGCAGCATCAGCATTTCTGGTGGTTGAATGATGGGGAAGATGTTTCGTCGTCGTTTCCGTCAATTACGGACCACTAATGAGGCAGAGCTGACCAATTTATTTGCTCTGTGAATAGCGGTGGCCAGCTTACATAGGTTTAGGTTAGCATTTAAGAAACATATACCTATACCAGTGTATACAGAGGTGTATACTGATATATGTATATGATTGTGTATAATGTCTATGTGCGTTTATGTGTGTATTGTGCATTTAGGTTAGCTAGGCTAAGGTTTATTTTAAGTTAGATAATAAATTTTTATAAAAAATAAAAAAAAAATATCCATATGCTAAGTTTTTGTAAGAAATTTTTTTTCTTAGCCGTAAGTATACGAGTATAAAATAAGTAGTAATATGTAAATAAAGTCGAAAGACATAGATATAAGAATTTAGAGTAGCTTAGAATGCCTGTGTGGGGCCAGTAAGTTAGCATAAGATTCTTAAGTAATTGTAAGCCAGCATTTAAGCATTTTTTGTTAGAATGTAAGAGTTAGTGTTAAGAAAATAAAATGCATTTAAAACTGAAAAAAAACTGTTCTTGTGTGACAAAAACTCAAACAAATGACTAAGTTTTAGATATGCATTTAGCAACTTATTGTATTTCGTTTCGATTTCTCGCATGTAGCTAAGTGCAATTAGATATGCATTCGTCACATGTATATTTATTTTATTCTCGTCAAAAATCCTGCATCCAGACTCCATCTTGTTGATCTCTTCTAGACCTGTATTCAGCTTTTTCGTAAAGTTGTTGATTTTATTGTTGATTCTAGTTTCTGTCTAGGTTTCCGATGTCATGGTATACTTCATCATTTACTCCGAATATTGGGGTAAGAATAGGTCCTAGTAGTCCTCGTTTTTGTCTTTACAAAGGTGTTACTTCAAGTCTGTTTACAATTGAGAGTAAGTTCTTCCATTCTGTGAACGTCAGAACTCTTTTGCTCCGGCGGTATGATCAGGGTGCATGTACCTTGATCCTGTAGTGGATATATTCGGTGCTTGTACCAATATATCAGTATATTTTTGAATGATATTTAGGTGTCTTACCTCGGGTGCGGAATAACAAAATATGACTTCTTCTTCTTAGTGTTGAAAAATCAGTTGATTATTGCTTCAAACTCAATCCTATTTATACAAATGTATTGCTTACGTAGCATAACTTAAATTACAACTAACATTTATTATACTACTTTCTTATTTGACAATAAATCAATTCTCATAAAATTTGCTTATTTGACAACAATTTTAATATCGTAGAATTTTGTTTATTGAGCAAATATTAAGTGCAACAAAAAAATTATCTACTTATTCATGACCATGTGGCTCGAATTTCATCCAAACAACCTTGCTTGTTTTGCATCTGTGGGTTCAAGGTGAATTATTTTATCGTCATTGTTCGTGACGTATTCTTTATGTTCTAAACACATACTTCTTCCATTGAAACGCACTTGATCGCACTGACTCCTCTTTGTCACTGATTTTGACTTGTCGCACAACTCAATTATTTAATCTCTGGTCTTGTTCATGTTGAATTGATCACGTAAAATATCTGTGATTGGGAATCGAACGCTTCATAATGTTTTCTTTGCTTGGCAGCAAACACGCTTCGGCTATTGGTCGCTTTTGCGTTTTCACTGTTCCTACTCTGATAAAATCATCAACTCCGCTGTGCACTTCAATTATTTTGCCTAGAGGCCGTTGCTATGGTGTTACCGGCTCGTTTTTTAGCTGGCTCCAAATTCTTTACTGACTGCTTCCACTTATACCGCTGTTGCATTTTCTTGTTTGAATTTTTGAATTAACTTCAACCTTTTTAAACTACTGTCTGCCAGATCCGGAATGACATCATGTTGTGGTGCTATCAGTGGCGACCCAATAATGAATTGATCTGGTTATGCATCTACGTTAATGCATCTAGATCTTTATTGCTGTCTGTCAAGGACAGAGTGGTATCGAGTACAAGCATCCTTCTATTTGCACCAGGATGATATTCATCGCTTCGTATGTTAATTTGTGCTCTCCTATGGTGCGATTCAAGCTTCCCAGAGTCCACCAAAGTGTGGAGCTCCAAGTGGGACGAAATGCCACTGGATTGCGTTTTCGGATAGCATCATCGGATTGTAATGCATCAATAATATTTTTTGCGCGAAAACATTTTTTTTCAATTATCGCTGTATAGATGGTGTAGAGATCCTCTTCTGCTGATTATACGTCGCAATGTTGCCATGAAAATACCCGTTGTGAAGTCAGCTCTATGTGCACTGCTTTTGTTGCCATGCAGATGAACAGCGCTATATAAGTTTATGTGATTACACGCCTCGAGTTTGTGAGCATCGTGTGTTGACGGGTCAGAGCAATCTACTCCACAATGTGTAAAATTTACTCGAACCTCCGCAATTTGTCCAATAAGTTGATTTAATTCCATGGCCTTAAATCGGAAACACCTGATGCATTGATTTATTATGGCCTTCACGGTGTTGATTCCTCGGATGATCCAAAATTTTCTTCGAATGTACGAGGGGCGTTCAATATATTCTCGGTATCGATATGAAGGAAAATGCGAATTCAATTTAAATTGTTTTTATTTTTCAATATAATCTCCCCTAACATCAATGCATTTTCGTGCATTACATCGTGAGATAAGCTTTTTTAAACCCTCAAAAAAATAAATTTCCTCTTTCTCTGCAAAATACCCATTTATTGCCGACTTGAGTTCTTCATCATCCGAAAATCTTTTTCCACGAAGACATTTTTTCAAATCCGGAAACAGGAAATAATCAATAGGGGCAAGGTCTGAACAATAGGGTGGGTGTTGGATTTCTTCGAAACCACAATCTCGCGCAGCAGCCTTGGAAACTCGCGGCGTGTGAACAGGAGCGTTGTCATGAAGAAGCAACACACCCGCTGCGAGTTTACCCCGTCTTTTCTTTTTAATTTCCTCCCGCAAATTATGCAAAGTGGAAGCGTAGGATGTGGCGTTGATGGTTTCACCTTTTTTTTTGTACTAAATGAGCAAGATTACCTTTGAGTCCCAAAAAAACTGTGGCCATGAGCTTCCCGGCAGACGGAGTGACTTTGAACTACTTCGGGGGGTCTGTTCCTTTTTTATGCCAATGCATGGACTCTTGTTTGCTTTCAGGGTCATAGTGGTGGACCCATGTTTCGTTCCCAGTAACAATTCGATCCATAACACCGTCCGCGTTCTCACTACATATCTCCAAAAGCTCTCTACAGCATGCGATTCTCACTTTTTTCTGAGGCGCTGTGAGCATTCGTGGCACCCACCTTGCACTGACCTTTGAAAGGTTAAGATGGTCATGAAGAATGGTGTGAATGGTACCAATTGAAAGCCTGGTGATCTCTGCCATCATTTTCACCTTTATTCGGGCATCCTCAAGAACAAGATTTTCGACTTCTTTGATGCTTTCTCCCGTACAAGCAGTAGCCTGGGCGCCGGAGCGGGGGTCGTCTTCAATGCTCTCTCTGCCTCTCTTGAACTCACTTGACCACTTTTGCACAGTTGATAATGAAGGTGCGGAACCCTGGTAAACAGACACCATCTCTTCATGAATAGTTTTTTGACTTTTTCCTTGCTTAGTGAGAAATTTAATTACAGCGCGATGCTCAATTTACACCATCATCGTCTCAGTTGCCATTATGATTCTGTTTAACTAGAGATAAAACGCGAATTAATAATCACATTTATATGAAATTTTACATGAATGCACTAAAATAATAGTATTACTTGATAAATAAGTCAATTTATATATACAACCACAGCTTCACCCCGATACCGAGAATATGTTGAACGCCCAGTTTCGTCAATGAAGTCATCGTCCGTACTGGTGTCAATGTCGAGTTCGTTGATGATGGTGAAGAGCCGAGGTTGTTTTGGTGGTAAAATACCTTCTAAGTGCTCATGGTGAACGGTCGGAGGGTCGAAGTCCTTCAGTTGCAAATCCACACTTTCTTTACCTTTGACAAAACCTGGGTACACTTTTTTTACGTCAATTAAAAATTCCGTGATTTGGGACCCCATGTTGTCCTTATAATTTTTTTCAAGGCAGTATTTCCGGTAAAAGAAAAGTGTCATATATTGGTGAAGGTGCTGCGTTGTATTGCGGCATAAAATTGATTTTTTCAGAAGCTTGTTCTGATTCTCATTGGTATTGGTTGCATCGGTCTTGTCAACATATTCGCCTTTGCTGTGGTTTGTAATTTCATGAGTCGTAGAAGTAGGGAACTTTTTCTCAATACCTATGTATTGGCGTGCGCTGTCGTAAGGCCACAAGTCTTCTTTACTTTTGGAGTTCACTTTAAAGAAGCGTCCGAACTTATCTTCTTTACAAAATAACTCCAACACTACGATTTTCATTTGTTCGGTTTCACGGCCTCTGTGGTATTTCCTTGTTGTAAGAAAGGTCTCGTCGACTTGTACAGTTTTTCCTTCGCCGCCAATGTTAACATCGACGTGAGATGCTATTATTTCGGCTATTTCACGACAATAGTTATGGTAATCTATTATAGTAGATATACTAAGCTCACTTTTATTGTCGTGATGGCGCCAAGCTATTATATGCTAATTTTAAAATAATAACATACATGTAATAAAATTTTTAAAAAATCCTTAGGTTGTAGCTTAAGGTTTAATTAATTTACCTGAAAAACCGTGTTCACAGGCATTTTGATAACAAAAGCGATAATTATTGCAAGCACCTCGCGAATCTCTAGCCGATATTGAGGTCCATGGAAAAATGTACCGATAGATGGGTTGGTTGTATTTCTACAATTTTTGTCACTTTTTTTTAAGAGCTTTTCTTTGAGCATCGCCAGATTCAACCGAACTTTACATTTCTACACTTTTCTACCTTCATAGGTAAGTTGCAACACAGTGGAGGAATGGATGTTGTAGTGGGAATTAAACCAGATTCTTCAAAAATTCAATGCTTCTTTCGTTGGTCGACACCAAATCTCCGAACGAACAAAACACTGAGAAGTTATTTAGTTTAGTATGGATTAGAGGATGCTTACCCGTCATTGCTCATTCACAAAACATATCACTTGATTCGCACTACGGTTGAACACAGAGTGATCTTTGTGAATATCAATAACTACATACCTTATCACAAAAAGAAATAACGGTATAAAAGCCAAACGTTTGTTCGGTTATATTTTTGCATCATTATCAAGTGCATTACATATTACATACGTACAAACATAGATATTTCGCAAAGTAAATAATTTAGTGAAACTTTGTTATTAATGGGAACTTTGTGATTTTGTGATGAATACTATGGATGAAGAGTATTGATGATATAGGCGCCTGCCTGACGCAAAGCACATACCCCGAGGGGACTTGCCGCCTGCGGAAAGAGAGTTGAAATCCCTTAATCCCGTGAAGCGGGTCACCCGTGTACTCTTAATTAAAAAAACTATTGATATAGGCGTCTGCGAGATGTTTTAATAATACTCAATAACTTATTCAAAGGAAGATTGCGTACATAAATGCCAAAAAACAAAACTAAAGTAGTAATTTTAATTTCAATTTGCTCAAAAACTAGAGGGCATAAAGCCATGCGGTTTTTTGTGTTCGATTCAGAATTAATACGCGCATGGAATACAAAAAACCAATTTGGCACATTATTTCACAATTTTGATCAATATTGTTAAAAAAAATTTTTTTAATTTTTTACCAAGAATTTGAGTTTGAATGTGAATTATTCAAAAACTATTCACACGAATAATTTGATGTAAACTTTATATTAAAGAACAAGTTTCAGGCTTTCATATTCTGTATAGTACTTTTTGTAAGTGTTACCGTTGTTTTTTAATAATTTTTTTCCCATCTTAAGTCATTTGTTTTTAAATTGCCCATAACTCCTAAACGGGGCGAGATGGACCCCCCCCTCTCATAGTAAAAAATGCTAGTTTTTAACTCCTCTACAAAATACCATTATCAATTCTTGTCGCCAAAGTTATCGTACTCGTGCCTGTACCTACTCATTTTTACCCGTACCCGTCATGGAAATATTTGAATGCATGGTTGACTGCTGTCAACGGGTTTTTTGTCAATCCATCTTATTGCAGCTATGTCATGGCTAAAGAAAATTTGGGCATCACCTCGTTTCAATTTCCTTTGTTTTTTTGGGTTAATTCTGTACGTTGGTGGCATATTTTGCCTCATGCAATGAACTGTTCCTACTGCATTTACTTTCTTATTTTTTAAATTATGAAACAAAACTGGAGATGAATACCAGTTGTCTAGGAACACTTTGTACCCTAGACATATCTGAAGTATATGACTCCATCAGCTTATACACGATTCCTTCACTAGATCGTAAAGATGTTTCTGTTTTTTTGCCTGTATATATTTCAAAATATAGGCAATATCCCGAACTAGATTCGCAGATTGTGTAAATTTTTATGCCAAATCTTGCCCTTTTTGATTTGTTCAATTGGACATAACTGAGGTGTCCGCCAAACCGCCGATAGACAACTCCTCATTGGGTCTACGAGTATATGTCGTGAATTTATTTTTCAAATAATTTATTATTGGACGAATTTTAAATAATTTATCACTTTTATCTAACAGAGCATTGTCTGCAAAATGCAAATTTGAATAAAAAATTTCAAATCGCTTGAATGACATTATTGTTCTAAAAAAGGTGTTTCTGTCGATTTTCTTTGACTTCAATATGACCTCAATGTATTCTTCTTCACCTGACTTTGGAGTATACAGATCACAAAAAATGCTTTTATTTCACCTGCAAATACATCATACTACTTGTCATCAGGTTTTCTTGTGTGGTTTTGGTTTGCAAATCTGTTATTTTCATCTGCAATCATTTGGAAAAAATCGTCGCCACAAATTATTTTATAGATGTCGATATATAGGATTTCGTTCTAAATTTAGTTCTGCCAAGCGACATAAGGCTGGTACTCCAGTGAAAGGAATTTTGGATATCTGAACTGAGTCTGTATTCCAAATCCATTCCTCATTTTTGCTTTTTTTGCTAGGAAACTCGCGATCTACGAGTTGTTCTATTGAACTGTCACTTGACACTTCAGAATCACTATTTGAACACTCCAAATCGTTTTTCGAAGATGTAAAATCACTTGAATCACTAGCACATTCTTCAATTTCATTTTCACTACAAATTTCCAGAAGCAATGGTTCCATTTCAACTTCATTTGATAAAATATTACGAGCGCGACGAGATTGTTTACTACTGCTGGCGGCCATTTTGGAAACACTGTTGGTTGTCAAAATACAAGTTAAAAATAATATGTAAAAGACTTAGTAATTATATTTTTCCATCAAAATATCATTTGTAATTATTTTATCAACGATATTTACATGAATAAAGTCGTTGTCAATGATTTTTTATGCATAAAATGATTACGCAAAGACAGACCGGGTTTCGCCGGCTTGGTGCTTTAATACCATAATATAGTTGACAGGCGATTCGTCGGCTTCATGTGTCAATGGGTTAATCGCCTAATGCAGCTTCAAATTACGTAGTAAAAAGGAATGGTTCGATTAAATAACAAGACTGAACTCAAGTAACTTTATTCCAACTTAATTTATATAAAAATGTTGCTAAAAATGAGAAGGTGCAACTTTAAAGAATGCAAATTCCAAGTTAACACGCGTAAGCAGCCACCTATCTGACTGAAATACGATAAGGCTCAAGTGTCCAGTCAGACGCATCGTATGCATTTTTCACCTGCATGCGCGAACCTGCGTGAGCTTTCCCGTGGGAACCAAGGCCATTGGAGTCAATTGTGCCGAGGTTAGATTTTAAGTATTAGACTCTTTGTTAGGCAGTCTTATCAAGTACCTAGCCAAATAAACTACATCTTATAACGTATCCCAAAAATCGTGTTTCATATTTTTTTAAAAGTTCTTCGAAAGGACCGTTACTTCCAATATTGTTTACCTCAGCAGTACAAGCGAATAATAAAAGAAAATAAATATTTTTGGTTTCTGTCATCAACGGACAGATAAGCGAACACATTGGTTGTCGATATCTGGAAAAACTTGGCCCTGAGGTAGGAAATGAGATCGAAAATACTATAATAAAATAGTCGTGTTCTGCCTTTTGTCTATGACGCACGTGAAATTTAAACTCTCTCGTTATGAATTCATCTTGTTGTAAATGTATCGATTCGACTATTAACAGGAAGAAATGATAACAACTCAGAGCAGTGCGTTGATTTGGATGACGGTGGTACTGTTAATAATGTATTCGATGTTAACATCGTAAGTACCTGTGCTGCAATTCATTACCTACCTCAACCTATTGGTATAGAGTTTCAAGGTGAAGATCCATCAGCAAAGCAGAGAAAAGTCATCGTTGGGACAAATTCTCATCGTACTTACCTCTAAATTGCGAGGAACTACAAATAGTATCATACTGGATGTTATTTACTCTCTACTACAACTGAGAAAATTCGTGATTTTATTTCAACTCCCTTGGGATTTATTCGTCACTAAGTTTATGCTACAAATTAATAAAGCTTTTTGAATTAGAGTCCAAGCATAAGTTTATCAATTTTAAAATTGGAATTCCTGTTGAATTTGCAAAAAGGTTTATGTTGACTCTTTCTGACCCAGTTGTGTTAAGATAATACCTTTTGTCTTTAAAGCTAAAAATTAATCCGAGAAGTCAAAAAACGTATCGGAAACGGCCGCAGGCTGAGCCGTATAAAAACCGTTGTGCCGTCGTGTAAAGATACTTTGCAAATTTATTTTAACACAGTGCCAGTGGTATCAGGACAAAAGTTGCCATCATCGTAGAAACCCGGCTGTATATTGAAATATTAGATAAAGAAATATTTGATGAGGGTCTTTATGAAGTTTTCCGATCTGACCGATGCAAAGTAGCTGCTGATCGTGGAATTATCATCGCTATCCATTCTTAGATGCGGAACAAGTTGGCGTATCCATCATTATAAATGCCTTAGTAATGATCGTATGTATTTCGTAGTCAGTTATGTCCCCCCAAACATTAAAATCGTTTGTTATGAAAAGCACATGAATAATATCGAATTCGTTAATAATTTATGTTCCACTTCAGATAAGTTATGTGTATTAGGTGACTTTAATCTTACTGGTATTAATTGGATTTTATCTGAATTTGATAAAATGCTCATTGCTAATAATTTTAAATACGCTCATGAGTTTTACTTTGTAAAACTCGCTAAATTTAAATCAAATTAATTCAATCCAAAACTCTTTTTTAAAGATTTTAGATTTAATTTTTGTTTGTTGTGATGAACTTAAAGCTATTGTCACACTAGCTCCTTTTTCTCTTTTGAACGAATCTATTAATTTAAATTTCAATGCAACAAATGATAAATATCGTTTTAACTTTTCTAAAACTAATTTTGTGGAACTTAGTAAATTTTTTGAATAACATCGATTGGTTCAATGAAATATGTAACTTGAATTTAGATTGTATGTACAAGCGCTTCTTTGAAATACTATGCGATGGCTTTGCTAGATTTGTCCCAATCTCTAAAAACAGTGTTTTATCCAAGCCTCCTTGGTATAATAAACAACTAATTCATTTAAAGAATCTAAAAAACAAAGCATTTAAGATGTTCAAAATATCGAATAAACAAAACTATTATGAGAACTTTAGCAAATTGCGCAAAGATTTGATATGGCTTAGTAAATTTCTTCTAAAGGGTTATATCATGTCTATTGAATGTAACATTAAACAGAATAGTAAAAAGTTCTGAAACTTTATAAATTTTAAACGAAAATTAGTTGGAATTCCAACTGTTGAATCAACTCTAGATTTTTTCGTTTCCTTCTTTGAATCTGTCTACCCAAACTGTAATTTCCATACGAAGGAATATCATTAGCTGTGTCAACATTGGTTCACTTCAACTAAGCTTTGAAGAAGTTCTCCTGGCTCTTCATACTCTTCAGCCAAATACAAATGGAAGTGTTGATGGTATAATACTGAAATATTGTAGTAGTTCTCTTTGTACTCCTATCGTGAACATCTTCCACCGAAGGAAATTTCTTAGATGTATTGAAGGTGTAATTTTTTGTGCCTATTCCTAAGTCTGGTTCAAAAAATTATGTTGAGAACTATAGAGGTATTTGTAAACTCCCAGCGATCCCTAAGCTTTTTGAAAGTATTGTGAAAAACAGACTTGAGTTTTTGACGAAGGAATGTTTATCTGAAGCTTAGCATGGGTTCCTATCTGGACGGTCCACTGTTACTAACTTGGCTTTTCTTTCTTCTTACATAGGTAATGAGGTGGAGAACAAAAGATAGGCCGAAGTCATATATACCGACTTTAGTAATGCTTTCGATTCTGTTCAACATTCAATTCTTCTCGATTTTTTTTTTTTTTGTATGGAGGTTTTTGTAGCAACTTTCCTCCGCTTGTACTCTTTATGCTTATTCTTTTCCTTTGTATCAACAACTTTTCCTTTTTTTAGTAATAAGGTAACAAATGTACCAAATCTCTATACCGAATGTAAGTTATATGATGCAAAATAGAAAATATCTATATATCTATCAATTCTTCTCGAGAAACTAGAATGCTTTGGGTTTCACTCTGAAATTCTTCGCTGGATTTCATCTTTTCTCATTGGTCGCACTCAACGTGTAAAAATTGGAGCTTCGCTTTCGAGAACGATAAATTGTACCTCCGGCGTACCGCAAGGGAGGCATTTAGGCCCATTACTTTTCGTTATTTTTATTAACGTCATTGTTTCTGTCATCAAAAATTGTCAGTGTTTACTGTGTGCCGATGACTTAAAACTTTTTTCTGCTATTAACCGTGTAGAAGGTTGTCATTTGATCCAATCGGATCTAAACCGTATTACTGAATGGTGTAACGCCAATGGCTTGACTGTCAACATAAATAAATGCTATGCAATAAAGTTTAAGGCCTTAGGTGTTTTCCTGGACTCTTCATTTTCTTTTACAGCCCATATTGAATAAATCGTTGCAAAAGCTAATTTAGTTATTGGATTTATAAAACGAAAGGACTTTAAGGATACATTTGCTTTATTATCGCTTTTCCCTGGGTTGTTTTGATCTCATTTTGAATATGACGATGTCATTTGGAATTCTGCATATTCAACCTATTCAGTTCGTTTTGAAAAGGCTCGGAGGCGTTATACAAAATATATTTTTTACAAAATGTATTGGGTCCCTTCGCTAAATTGCAAAGCAAGATGCCTACTACTTGGAATCAAATCCCTAAAATCCCGACGAAAGATTCATGATGTAATGTTTGTGAGAGACTTACTGTGCTATGATATAAGATGCCCTTCTCTTCTATCGATAGTACCCATCTAGACCCTTAAGAATAAGGTATCTTCTTTTTCAGCAAATTCATAGAACTAATTAGGGTCAAAATGAACCCATATCCAGAGCCATACTAGCTTTCAACAGTGTTTATAGCTGCATAGATGTATCTTTATCTAGAGATAACTTTAAATCTAAGCTATTGTATATATTTATATTTTAATAAAAAAAATGTGTTTCCTATTACTATGTAGATAATCTAAATTTGGAAAGTCTGTTATAACATAATGCTTGTAGATCATTGTAGATTACGTAGACCATTGGTCATTTCACATATTTGGGCGGTTCAACATGTTCCAAAGTAGATTATAACTTTGTGCGCGAATAGTGGCTGGAGTTAACTTTTCCGACCACCTGCCATTGCCGGTGCACTTACCAAAATTCAGATGGAAAGAAAATCTTGATCTCAAATCAAAGACCCTTCTAAACCAGAAACTCAGCAATTCAATGTATTCTAAGTTGAGTTGAGCTTCGAAATAATTGCCCAAGTACTGTTATCTTGGCTCAAGTTTAGTAGACCAAAAACAAAAAGTATTTACTGGATATATACATGTATATATAAAATATTTTACCCAATTGACTTGACGTTATAACTTGTTCTTTATTGTGTTATCATGACGATTGCTAACTGCCAAGTAACTGTATAATTTTCAGCCCAGTTTCCGTAAAACCTCGCTTATAGTAGCTTCTGTAAAATTAATATATTGTAGCATCATGGTTTTACATAAGAAGGTCAATGACCTCATGAGCTTGACTTCGAATTTCCTAAAATACGTTAACACATTAGCATTACATTACTGTTAGGGAACGTGTGTGTGTAGGTTTACATGTATATGTCGGTGTATGGAAAAATGTAAGCGATTTCTCTGTGTTGGGTATTACGCAGCGCCTAAAATCGTTTCTCGTGCACTTCATGTCTTGTCATTCTGCATTTGTTGCTGTGTTGGTCCCTTTACTGAGTGATAGCAGGGATCGTGTTGGCATGTTAAAGCGGGGCGATAGCTGCACTGTCGCCGAGGGTGATTCGATGGCTGTGTGTGGAAGGTTTGTATTGCGACTTACAACTGTCGATAGAATGTAGGAGAAAAAGATGAGGGAGTCAGATTTTAAAGGGGATGCCTGGCACACGCGTCGAAACTCACTGCGCTGTATAATTAATGGAAAGTAATAGTGCAAATCCAGTGGGGTCGCGGAAACCCAATACTTCCGCTACACAAGAATCCGATTTTTCTTCGACATCAGAAGTGGGATATGTCCCCTTACCCATATTATCGAATGAACCGTGGCGTACCATGATGGAAATGCAAAACTAAAATTTAATTGAACTTGTGCGTGCTTTACAATCGTCAAAATCCGGTGTGAAACAAAATAAAGTTGTGGTGTTACCCAAGTTTAATTCAGACCTTGCTGGTGCGAACGCTTCATCATGGAGTTCTACGGTTGACATAATCTTAAGTGAAAACACATTGAAGGGTAGTGCTTTGGTAATGGTCCTGAGTGCGTCAATGGAAGGAAGCGCATCGCAATGCTTGTAACAAATATTCTACCCAGATATTACTTGGCCCGAATTCAAAGAACTTTTCGTGCAGCGCTCTGATAGTGTGGATACACCAGTAGCCATGTTTTTAGGTATGCTGGCAAGCCGACCGACTGATGGTGAATGTCTCGTATGCAAGTCGTATGATGAAGTCACTCACCACTAAATGGCATGACATGGGCATTGAAGAAATTGCAGTGTCAGTGGCCCTTGCGCTGTTAGCCAACTTTGATAGCCGGTTGCAGCGTTTAACCTTCACATAAAATTTGCGGACCAGAAGTGAATTACAATCTGAATTGAAAGCATACACATACACAGCTCCCTCAGAACAACAAGCTATATTGGAACGTAAGCGGCAGAAATCTTGTTCAATTAAGTGCTATTTTTGTGGCAAATTAGGTCACAAGCTAGCTGAGTGTAGACCCAATAAACAACAAAGCTGGTCAACGTATGGAAATAACAGAGACGGCAGAAGTGAGAACCGACAGCGTGAAAAAACAAGCGTAACTTGCTACAAATGCAGAGAATTAGGACACATGCCAACACATTGCACGAAAATGGAGGCTGGTAGAGGAAAAGCAGCAGACCGAGAGAAGAAAGTGAAGCAGTGTTGCGTCGTTGAACCTAAGGAACACATGGTACACGATACTTTTGCAGTTACTTTTGATTCCAGGGCAGTATGTTATTTAATGAAAGAAAAAATAAGTAAGACATTCTCAGGTAAAAGAATTAATAATGTTGTTTTGTTGAAAGGTATTGGCAATAATGGCATATGTAGTACTGTACCGATATTAAGTAGCGTAATAATTGACAATAATTTTACAGAAATATTATTTCATGTATTGTGCGATGAATATTTAAGGAATGACATAGTTATTGGTAGAGAAATTCTTAATCAGGGTTATAATGTAATTGCTTCTCCCGATAAATTTCAAATTATAACATCAAAAAAGGTTAATTATGTTTCAGGTAGTGAGCAGCTTGAAAATTTTGATACTGAACTTATTGGAGAAGATAAAATAAAATTAATCTCTTTTTTGGTGAAATATTCAAATTTTTTTATTAAGAGTATTCCCAGTACAATTGTCAGTGTTTACGAAATGAAAATAAGACTAATCGATCCAAGAAAAACGGTATAAAGGCGCCCATACCGACTTAGTCCTAATGAAAAAGAAGTAGTACGAGGTAAAGTTAGTGAGTTAATAAAATGTAATGTAATTAGACGTAGCTGTTCACCTTTCGTAAGTCCTATGATGCTGGTTAAAAAGAAAAATGGTTCCGATCGGCTCTGTGTTGACTATCGGTAGCTTAATTCAAATACGGTTTCTGATAGATACCCGTTGCCACTTATATCGGACCAAATAGCCAGACTCCATGGAGAGAATTATTTTACGTGTTGGGATATGGCCAGTGGATATTATCAAATCCCTTTGCATGCAGATTCCATTGAGCGCCATCCGTTTTCCAGCATGCTGTTAAAGGAGCTCTCAGATATCTTGCAAACACATACGTAGTCGCCTATATGGATGAGGCGTGAGGCATTAGAAAGGCTACAGACTGCTCTAGATATTCTTACTGGGTCAGGATTTTCATTTAATATAACAAAGTGCCCCTTTCTTAAAACAACTGGTCAATATTTAGGATATATAGTTGAAAGCATCAAGAACTAAACAAGATTTAACTCCATAGTCATTCACCTTTGATATCCAGTATAGGGAAGGAAAGAGAATGTCACACATTGACTTTTTATCAAGAAATCCCCTTTCGCCAGCATCTACGAGTAGTCATGCATTTAATAAAATTCCTGAAAAGCGAATTAAGTTGGCAGAAATTTCTAGTAACTGGCTCATTGCAAAACTGCGTCAAGATTCGGATATAGTTGATATTGTTAGTAAATTGGAAGACAATTCTCTTGCAGAAGATGTAGCAAAAACCTATGAACTAAGAGCAGGAGTACTTTATCGAAAGATACAGCGAAATAGCAGAACTAAATGGTTGTCAGTTGTGCCCCTAGCTTTTAGGTGGTCAGAAATTAACCAAGTTCATGAGTCGATTATACATTTAGGATGGAAAAAGACAAGCTTATGATTACTATTGGTTTAATAGTATGTCCAAACACGTCCGAAGATTTGTTGGCAATTGTATTACTTGTAGAACGGCAAAATCATCTTCTGGCAAAACTCAAGTCGAGCTTCATCCAATTCCAAAAGTCGATATATCGCAGCATACTCTCCATATTGATATAACAGGAAAGTTGAGTGGCAAGAGTGACCAGAAGGAGTATATTATTGTTCAAGTAGACGCTTTTATCAAGTATGACTATCTTAGTCACACACTTAAAGTAGATAGTGAGAGTTGTATAAACGCGGTAAATCGGGAGTGTCATTATTTGGAGTACCAAACCGCATAATACTGACCGGGGAAGATGTTTTGCTGGCACCAAGTTTATCGAGTTTTGTTCAGAGGAAAAAATAAATCTTCATCTAATTGCGACAGGAGTTAGTCGAGCCAATGGTCAAGTAGAACGCACCATGAGCACGTTAAGAAACTTATTAACTGCTGTTGAGACCAGCACCCGATCATGGCAAGATGCTCTAGGTGAGGTTCAGTTGGATTTAAATTGTACAGCTAATCGGGTGACAAAAGCAAGTCCACTAGAATTGTTAATTGGGAAGGTAGCGCTGCCACTAGGATTACTCCCAACTAATAACATAGATAATGAAGTTGATTTGATAAATCTAAGGGCCCAAGCTGCACAAAGCATTTTATCTTCTGCTAGTTACGATAAGTCATGGTTTGATAGAAACAAGGCAAAGGTGGTTAAACACAATGTAGGAGATTTTGTGCTACTTAAAAATGAAGAAAGACACCAGACAAAGTTGAGTGCAAAGTTTAGAGGGGCTTTTCTAGTAACTGATGTTTTAGATGGTGACAGTTATCTGCTTAAGTCGTTGACTTGACAGACGAGTGCACAAGTATGCACCCGGGGACTTACGAAGACTGACAGATCGTCAAGTACCAATTGAGTTAGATATGTGATTATCCTACAGATTTGGTTGAAAGTAATGATGAATGTCAACAATTGTGAAACCGCTGAAAGAGACGGTAATGAAGACATCATGTTAGAATGTTAAGAATTATAAAACCGTTGCAAGAGACGGTACTGTTGTTTAAAGTAATGAGAGTAATAAAACGAGTACATCCATCTCTGTGCAAGCACAAGTGCAAAACATACGTTTCGATCATGGCGTGTGGGGCATTTGATGATGTATGAATGAAATAGAATGCATACTTTTATATCTTTTTAACTTTGAACCTTAAAATTTAAACTTGAATTTTAGTTTTTATTTTTTTAAAGTTAAAAAAAAAAATACTTTGTAAGGTAATATGAAAATATTGGATACTCAGTAAGCCCTATCGTTTGTTTAGAGAATAAAATGATTCCTAATTAAGATATTTTGTACTGGTTACAGTCCGGGGTGGACCAGGACCTCAACCAACAAGTCTTTCCACCTGGCGCGATCTTTCTTTGGTTGAGATCCCATTCCACTTGTTCGAACTCCCATATATTCGGCCGTACATTACTGCGTTGTCCCCGAGTCGCGGAATTGAAGATTTTCGATCTTTACATACAAATATTTTGCGTACAGTTTTAAAAAGTCCCTTTTACATAACTTGAAAGAAAACTGAACAAATATGTATATATTTGTTTAAAAATATAAATAACATATACATACATTTTCCGAATAAGTTCGATGTTGCTCAATGCTTGGAAATTTATCAAATTTTGTAGGCACTTAATGTCCTGAGAACAAAATTAAAATCGGGAAATTGGTCTAGCGCTCATGTACATACGTATATTATCAACCCCATACATGTATTAGCCCTTAACATCTCGTGCTTCAAATATCAACCACTTTTATAGTGTGGTGCAACGTCATACCCACCCCCTCCAGCACGTCCACATCATGGACCATCGATCTCATGATCTTCAAAATTATATTCCTACCCCTACCCATAATAAAATGATTTTTCTGCTCTTTGCAGCTTTTTAAAAAAGGTTTTTTTTAGTTCGATTTAATTTTCATAGGACAAAACTTCCCATATGAATGAGACATCTGTATAGATTTATTATCTGTGCTAAGAGGGTCTAATCCCGATTCGAACTATCTTTTTTTTATTTGGAATTGGCGTTATTTATTTCTTTTAAATTTATATTTGGAGCTTATATATAAGCTAGTTTTTAAGATCTTTTGTATTAGACTAAGTGAATCAATTTGTAAAAAAATATATTATATACATAGTAAGAAAGAGTGGTGTACATGTGGTCTTTTTTTATTGAGACGGTTATGATCGCGAATGCCGGTGGTTAGTCGCGGTTCTAGGCAGTGGTAGGTCGAACGGAAGGGCAATCGCGCGGCGCCCACATACCATCTTCCCTCACGACCACTCTCCAAGTTGGTCCGGCACTCTTCCGCTTGGCGTCGCAGCATTGTTTTTTGTTTGTTTAGAAAATCGACGGTAACAATGCATCACATCTTCTCTGCAGCTCAGCAACTTCTGCTTTAAGCATATGGGATTCTCCTCTCTCATCAGCATCAAATCTACTCTAAATATGAGCACAGTTCGTTTTGATAACTGAAATGATCAACTGCAATTCGTGTAGCGATCTATCGACTTTCTTCGTACATGTTGCGTAGTTTTGTTCGATTATCTGGATAAGTTCACTTCGCAGATTACTCACTTCGGATTTTATACTCCGAATAATTTCATCAGTGAGTTTCCCCAAACGGCTCTGTAGTTCAGCGGATGGGATTTCTGTGTCGGTGTTGACAGTGACTCTTTGGTGAGAAATGTGGATCGTGTTTTTCTAGCCATTGCACTCTTGGTTGTATGAGAGAGATGCAGATACGGGAAACGAGTGGAAAATCTTCAAATGGGCGAACACTAAGACTCGAATATATGTACTTTATTATTTTTTGTTTGTTTTAGATTAGATCGCGTTTATATATATAAAAATAATAGCCTTGCTAGTAGGACATGCGACGAACAAGGACACTCCAAAAGACTTTGGCTATCGTACTCAAAGAAATGTACTATTTAGGAACAAACAAAAAACTTAATACTTCGGCACATCTATTCACTACGAGATAGCTGGCTACCCTTAAAAAGACTTATTACCAGTGTCGATGCAGTAGATACAACAACCCAATCAAAAACCTTCTTCAAGCTGAAAATTCAAGGGATCTACAAATATTGGACTCAGTTAAAAGAGTTTTATTAAGGCCTAGGAGAGCTCACTCAAGACCCCAGTATGCTAGGCTACAACATGACGGAGTACATTAAGCTGGAGGAAAACATCCAACAAGTATTAGTTTTCCAATCGAAGCGCCCTCGGTCACTCATCAACAAGCCCCGCAGTCCACCTTATCCATATTACAGCTACCAAAAATCACCATTCCAGAATTTGATGGAGACTATGCAAGGTGGCCCCAGTTTTCTGATTTCTACTTGCAGAGCGGGAGGCCGAAAAGCTTTGAGACATTTTATGTTGTCGAATAAGAACTATAACGCAGCATGGAAATGCTTCAAGATAGATACGAGAACCCAATGCTTCTTGTTGCTTCACTTATGAACAAGTTGCTCAACCAATCCGGCCATGCTTCCGAACAACCCTCTCCGTATTGCATGTACGGAAACCACTTTTGTACCATTGATTGCACGAAATTCTTGCAATTGAGTCTAGCTAAGCGAAACAGACTAGTATCTCAAGAAAAACTCTGTAAGAGCTGTCTTAAGAAAGGACGTTTCGCCTCACAGTGCACAATTAGGTCATGCAAGAAATGCTCTTATAAACATAACACATTGCTACATTATAATGATATTCAACCCCACTGTTCAACGGTCAACGCTAATACCAAAACATTTCAAAATGCTATGCAATCCAACTCAGCCATGGTAAGCGTATAAAAGCCTGTAGAGCCAACGTCGTCACTCACCACGACAAATCATACGAAGGAAAAATTAATTATTCTCGGTACTTCGAGAGTAAAACTCATTAACAACATTAGAACAGAAATTGAATGCCGTGCACTTCTGGACTCTGGATACCAGAGGCTTGGTTTGACATCATCATCTACCAACATACGCATTCGAGGCATCAGTCGTTCACAGACCGTCGTGGAGTGAAAACGTGTTTCGGCTTTTATCGAGTAAAACAGAAATATACCATATTACGTGAAAACCCGTATTTGATAACATTTTGTAAAGGGTCAATTAGCCCAGTGGAAGTGGTGTTCGAACGAAAGCCAAAATGGCGTGGGTTCGAGTCCCGCCGGGGGAATCAGACATTCTAGTAGAGTGGATTTACCAATCCTGGCACACAGGGAGCGGGGAGCCATGACGTCACGGGTCAATGGCCTTGAGGTGGGAAAGTGTGTCAGTGTGATTTTTGTGGTTTTCCGGTGTGTTTTTTTGTGGTTTTGCGGTGTGTTTTTTTGTGGTTTTGTAAGTGTGTGGTTGGTGATAAGAGTAAAATATGATAAGGCATGCATGATCGTGTTGTGAGAAATGTGATAGTGCATGTACGTTGTTGGTGCGGGGATTCCTGGAACCAGATTGCAGGTGTGCGGGGATTCCTGAAGCCAGATTGCAGGTTACCAGGCTACCAGATTGCACGGTCCCAGATTGCGCGTTACCAGGTTACCAGATTGCACGTTCCCAGATTGGGCGTTACCAGGTTGCCAGATTGCAGGTTACCAGATTGCAGGTTGCCAGATTGCAGGTTGCCAGATTGCAGGTTGCCAGATTGCATGTTACCAGATTGCAGGTTGTCGGATATGAGATCGTTGGTGCCAGATTGGAGGGTTCATGGTACCAGATTCCTGGTGTAGTCAAAGTAATGTTTTTTGCGGTTTTGTAAGTGTGCTGTGACATGAGGAGTGCGTGATAAGGCATGTGATTGTTGTTGTTGTTGGTTGAAGCGAGATTTCCGGTATTTCTGTGCGGTCGCATAAGAATAAAAACAAAAAGACTTGTATTTGGGGGTCATTGTCGTAGGTCGGGGCTGGTTCTCGTATTGTGGTTTTTGTATTGTTTTATCGGAATGTGTATTTCGTGTCATTGTTCTGTAGTACATTGGTGGTGATAAGATTTTTGTTTTTCGTAGGTTGGTTGGTTTTCTTTCAAGGTCATAGATTATACAGACGCTTTAGGCAATAGTCATATGATATCATATTTTGCGGTCACCCTGTTCTAAATTAACAAATCAAAAAACCTGTAAAATGTGAAACCACATTCTGTTTTATTACATACGCCTTAAATCGATCTTAGGATAACGAACAAATGGACTATCAAAAGGAATTAAACCAACTTGAAACTGATGTCTTTAAGGATACAGTAAAAGTTTCCTTATTGAAAAAAGATTTGCCTTATGAAATAAGACAAATTAAAATGGGCAAAACTAAATACGGTAAGCACATGCTGTGCGAGTTGGTGGATTTTCAAGCAAGTGTACACATTCTGTACATATGAAAACAAAAAATATATATATATCTTCATATAACAGGTTTTTCTTCCATCACGGTATAGCAGCATGAGTGAAGAAACGTTAAATATAATTAACAAGGAAGCGCATACCCTGAAATATCTTGGCCCATTGGGAAGATCTTCACAAGTACGAATTGAAAAGTTGTAAATGAAAGGAATATATAATGTTAAGAATCAAAATAAATAGTGAGAAAACAAATAAACTTTTTCTTTTTCTTTTTATTTATTGCTTAAATTGGTTACAAAATCTTGAATAATGTGTAGTGTAGCTTATTCTAAATCGTTCAAAGCTTTCCTTAGAAGTAATGCATTTTCAAGTGCACAGCATCCGCGATGGGCTGGACATTTTTTAATCTCAATGTTTTGCTCTCGCAGCGAACACAATCTTGCGCATCCAAGTTCTTCGAGATCAAGGATAATATTGTTGATTTTGATATTTCCAAGAATCTCTTCAATCCACTTTTTCTTTTCAGCTCCCTTCACATAAAGTATTATATTTGTCTGAGCAAGATTATCCTTCAAAAACTGTTTTACACTGTTGAAAGTTACAGAGCCAAAACACCAATCGAGATTGTGATGATTCCTCTTCAACCAAAGTACTTGCTTTCGTTATTTTGTCGGCAGCCTTTCAAATTCAAATGGTGGTTTAATGATGAAATTTTGAAATTCGTATTTATTAAAACTAATTGCCAGTTCTTTAACAATAAATTTATTATTAGATACTTTGAATCCTTGTACGTCTAAAGTTATAAAGGTTTTTTGTTTATGCATTCTGTCAAATGTGCAAAAACGGGTCGAAGTGAGATGAATGTGTATCGACATGAGAAAACAGAATGTGCAAATGTTATTTTAAATAAGCCTTTTAATATCACCAGGGGAATGTACTCAAATATTCGATCATGTATCAAAACACAATATGCTGATGTATTCTCTGGAATGTTCTTCTGTGTTCGAATTTCAATTCTTATATCAATGGGACCTGATTTTATTTCCTCATTTTGGTGTGTCACATCCACCACAATGATTGGAGTCACATTTTTAAAGTCATTACGTGATAATAGTGGCTGAGGCTCACGCATATAGTAGCTCTGTTGAAATTTTGCATACATTTCATATAAAATAGCATAACGATTGCGGGTGAAATTGAGTTTAAGATCATCATAGGGATACGTGTCAGAATTTAAATGGACTTTGATATCAATTAAATCGCAATGTTGAAAACCTGTTGCAGTTTCAAACACAATCATTACAAATCGCGGTCTTTCGCTATGTGGAGAAAGTTTCACATTCCACAAAAGCTGTGTTCCTTGTGTTAGCACCGGATTATAATGACAATCCCAGCTTTGGAATGCCATTGTTAAACGCTGACCACTGCTTATTGTTTTGAGAATATCTAACTTTGCATAATCAGCCAGTAGTATATGTGGAATCTTCCATGTAACATTTGTCACACTTTGCTTAACTTTTTCCTTTGTTTCACTAGAATAAACAGCATCCTGATCTGCTTTTGAACGTAGTATATAAGCTCATGCTTAGAATTCAATATAATTTTATTAAAGTCTTCGGCAAAACCCAAAAGCATTTTAAGTGGTACACAAAAATTAAAATGTCCATTTTCTAATTCAGTGTTTTCCTTAACAAACCATCCAGCATTTTCCAACATTTTGCTTTCATTTTCGTTAAGAGAAACATTTCAATTCCATTTATTTCATAACGTATTTCATCAAACAAATATGCTACACAATTATTTTTCAACTTGATATTACGTGATATTGTTGCATTGTCAAGAGTTACATACCCTTCGATGTATAGATAACTCTCACTTGGTAATACATAGAGATCTTGATTCTGAATACATATTCTTATTTCATCATTATTTTTAAATGCTTGCAAGTATGGTGAGTAGCTGTGGTACTCCTTTTTTATAATGCTTTCATCGTAGATGGGCTTTTGTAATATATTTATAACCTCATTCATCATTGTTTTTCAATTGAAGTCCTAAAGATTTTAAGTATTCCTTATTAGCCTCGATCAATAATTCGCAACGTTTTCTTTTTTCTGCTCTTTTGTCTATTACCCCTGTTTCTTGTTTGGGGATTGGTGAAGGAGTGATTAGTGTACTACTCGTAGATATTATGTTGTTTTTATCAAAAATAATGGCTGTTCGTTTTTTATCATAAATAATCATTATTCATCTGGTTTTAAATGAAGCCGGAGAGTTATTGTTTCTTCACGAAAATTTACCAGATTGCCGTCTTGGTCAACAATTTTAACAGTAATAGATGTTATTTGTCTGGTGGTCACAGGTAAATAGATAACATTTTTGCGGATTTCATCTAATTTATACCCAGGACTACCGGTTAACGAAAACTCATGAAGTGTATGGGCCGGTGCACTATTAATATAGGATCCGCTAACGATATTACATTCTACACGTATTACGTTGATTTTCATTATATTTATAGGTAAATCAGATTCATGCATCTCAAGTGACTTTAATTTTCGTCTACTGAATCCCAATAATGAACCAATACTTCGATCATGATCAAAATTAATATCATCACTACAGTACATTTCAGTTTTTAATGTATTATAATTCGCATCAATAAAAAGTTCGCCAGTAGCGTTAATTTCCTCATATTTTTCGCGTATGTATTCAGAGATATCCACAAATTCATAGGAACCTACTGGAAGTTCTATGACAATGTTATTCATATGGAACAGATTATTGCCCAAATCAACGTTGGGTATTGAATTGTATGCGTGGAAATCAACAAGACCGCAAACATAACTCCTTTACAAATTAATTGGTGGCAAGTAATTAGCAGTTAGTATTGATGATGTACCGTTTAAAGTCAATGTTATTGACATCTTAAAGGATAGTATTAAAGTGAAAAGAAAATATCTAAGCCATGTATATTTAAATTTATTAAACATTAAATTACAAACTTAAGCTATGCAATGGTGTGTGTGTGTGTTTGTGTGTGGGTCGGTGCGGGTGTGTGGTAGAGTGTGACTCATAATATATAATTTTTTTCGACCCAAGAGTTGTGTTCATTTGAAAATCCTAACCATTTCACCAAGACTCTATTCCCTCTGGTTTTGAGAATTTTCTCCACAAGGTAACTGTTTGGAAAACTTGTTTTCATTAGCTCACATTCATAGAATCCTCCTTTGATTATTTTGCCTTCATAGTCCTCTAAAATATATGTAATCGGAGAAGTGGTTTGAACTTTTTTAATTTTAAATATTTCTGTTGTCCAGTTTGGGGTGTAACCTTTACTAAAAGTATGTTTGTATTTACTGATTCGCACTCTTTCCCCAACACTAAATTTTGGTTTAGTAAATACTTTCAATTTATTATAGACAGTGCTTAAAATATGATCTTCATTGGAAGAATTTACACTAGCCGGAGAAATTTTAATAGTTCTGTGTTTTGAATCATTATATTTTTTAACCAAGTCCTTGTAAATATTAATCCATTTATATGATCCATCGTAACTAAACTGTTTCCAAATGAGATTTTTCAAAGTTCTGTTGAAACGTTCAACTATTGATGCTTTTAAGACGCTGTATGCTGAGTAATGATTAATATGATAGCTTTTCATTAGGTTTTGAAAGTTTTTATTGAAAAATTCTTTTCCAGCATCAGTTTGTAAATTGATTGTTGATCGACCTAAAACAAATATGCTTTTCATAGCTTTGGTAACGTCAACAGCATTTTTGGTTTTCAGAGGAATAACCCAAGCAAATTTCGAAAAAGTGTCTATGACTGTTAGAAGGAATCGATATCCTTTGTTGTAAGATGAAAATGTTCCCATTTCAACCAAATCTGCTTGCCAAAGATCATCTATTCCTTTCGTTATTACTCGTCGTCGTTTAAAATTTCTACGAGCCTGCCTATGAAGTTCATTAACTATAGCTATTTTTTCATTGCTCATTTTTTGCTTAAAAGTATTGTTGGTTTCGTTTTGTCTACTTGATTAAACAGATAATTTTCAATTCTCACAATATTTTTCTCAATATGCGTGATATTTTCTTTCAGACTTTCCAGTTTTGTATTAAAAATGTGCATTTCCTAATCAACAGCTTCTTGGTTTAATTTTAAACGGTTACTAAGCATTTTCTTTTTCAATTTCCAGTGCTAAATGACTTATATCCTCTCTAACGAATCTTCGTGAAACTGCATCACTGTCTTCCGTCGGTAAACCTAGGTTCTTTAAACGTTTGTTATGGAGGTTTATGTTCTTATCACGATCTAAATTAAATCCCAACACTTTTTTTAATTTATTTTCATTTTGAAAATTACTATGGGGAGAGTGACCAAACTTGTCAACACTCATTTTGTAAATGGATCAAATGATAGTTGATTTATACTATTATATTACTTTCCCTTAGTTCTTCAATGATGGAGACAATTTCATTATTATGATTTGTATGACCCGCTGATTGAGAAGAAATAAGCAGTTTTAATCTGTCAACTAACTCGTTTGGATCATCCCAATATATATAGTTAGGCTTTTGTTTATTAACTTGCATTAATCGTCCGCCTTTATGAATTTTAGGTGTACTGCTATCAAGAAATATTTTTTTTATTATTTGCTTATATTTGAATGCTTTAGTTCCTTTAATTTGTTCATTTTCATCATGTCTACGTTTATGTGCGCCTGTTTTAATAAGCATTTCCTTGTAAATTTTCAAGTCATTGGTTGTATGATTTTTAGGTGTCTTGTAAAATATTAATTCATAGAGTCCAGGTGTAAGAGTCCAGCTTTTATCACCAATCACAATCTCATTTGATTCAAGTTTAATTGTACTATTACCAAACTTCCATTTAGAGTTGAGGGTTTTATATGGTCCGTATAACAAATCTAATTGATTGGTTTCAGATAGATCTGTTAATTCCCTGAACGTATTGTCATCATTTCCGTCATCCTGTGAGAAGAAATTATCAGCCTTGCTTGACCCATCATCATCATTAGCTGATATTTCTGCAGGGGAGGATTTCCTTTTTATAGGAGTACTTGTTTTAATTTCAAAATTAGTTTCAGTTGTTTTGTCATCATCATCAGTATTTACTGTTGCCTTTTCAACTAATTTCTTAAGAGGTACAGTTAATGGTTTAAAAGTGTCTTCCAGAAGGCGTTCTGCATCTGTTTCCTGCATCTTGATACTTTTAAACTTTTTCCTTAATATATTTCTAGTTGTTACAACATCTTTCAATAGTTTCTCATTAATTTTTTCATCTACTTATCAGATCAGCTTTTATCAGATCAGCTTTTATCAGATCAGCTTTTATCAGATCAGCTTTTATCAGATCAGTTCTTATCGGATCAGATTTTATCGGATCAGCTCTTATCAGATCAGCATCAGATCAGCTTCTATCAGATCAGTTCTTGTCGGATCAGATTTTATCGCATCAGCTCTTATCAGTTCGGGTTTTATCAGATCTACTTCTTTATCAAAGCAGATTTGTTGTTGTTACAGCTTGAAAATCGATGCAATACTAACGGATCAGCTTTTATCGGATCAGCTCTTATCAGACCAGTTGTTATCAGATCCGCTTTTATCAGTTCGAGTTTTATCAGATCTACTTCTTTATCAAAGCAGATTTGTTGTTGTTACAGCTTGAAAATCGATGCTATACTAAGTAAAAAAGCTGGTAAAACTGATTGTTTTTAACTGAATGAAAACATCAAACCCCCTTCTGTATCGACCTTTATCAATAGGAAAGTCTTTGCAAATAACAACAAATCCATAACTAACCTTCCAGCATGTGTCACAAAGATTGCAAAATTTTTCAAAAGTCATATCCATACCCACATGATCCTTATAAATATGCTTTATATTCATTTCGTCTTGTTTAAGCATAACAATCATATTTGCATTATCCCGTATCAAATGTTTAGGAATGCGTGTATATGTTTGACATAAATAAAAACAATCGATATTTTTATGACAACCCATACAAAAGTAATACCTTATATTGTCCTGCTTCTCACACGCGACATCATCAAATATAATAATGGAGTCAGTTTTTGCTTCATCAGGTGATAAGACCTGTTCGCTTGCGGAAAACGTGTAAAGCCCCATACCTTTTATAGGTTTTATTAACTGCTGCAAGTACTCATATTTAGATTGATACAATGATTTGGAATATAAATAAATGTTTTCAAATTTAATTCCATTCGGGCTCTCTATCAAACCAATCATAACATTTGTTTTTCCACAATTTGACGGTCCAACAATTAAGGCTCGTATTGAATTTGGTAAAAGTGAACTATGCCTTAGTTTCGACAAATTATTTTTCGAAAAATCTAAGTTTCGAACACATATATCTTTATGTTGCTTAATGAAACGCATCTTAACTATTAAATTATTACCTTTAAAAACATTTACTTTTATAAACCTATTTCAGTTTAAGGCCGTACGTTCAACAACACCCAATAAAATGGTGGTATCTTACAAAAATAAGTACAGTCACAATCGAAACATAGTCGGAAGAGGTCTCATAAATAATTTAATAAATTCCCTACCTTTTGAACTTCATCTACCAGGGTGCCAATTTTGTCGACCTGGCACTAAACTTGAGAAACGTTAAGAGAGAGGCGATAAAGGAATCAATCCATTGGATTCTGCTTGTCGAGAACATGATATTGCCTATTCTCAATCAAACGATATAAGCAAAAGACATAAAGCCGATCAAATATTAGCTGAAAAAGCCTGGTCTCGAGTTAAATCTAAAGATAGTGACTTTTCTGAGCTCAAAAACGCATGGTTAGTAACAAACGCTATGAAGACCAAGGTAAAATTCGGATTGGGCAACAAAACAGATGACTCTGGTAAGAGAACTATGAAGGTGTCAAACAAAAGTAGCCTCTTCAATCAGGCTGTAAGGAATGCGAAAAAATCACTCTATGAAAAGAATCCTGAAAATATTGAAAATGCAATACGAATTGCGCGAAAAGCAGTAAATAATATATTTAGACGAAAAAAATCAGCTGTAAAGATTCCACGTATCATACCGATACCCAAGACAGGTGGTATTCTTCCCCTTATTCCAATAATTACGGCCCTTGGAGCTCTTGGAACCATGGCAGCTGGTGGAAGCTCTATCGTTAAAACAATTAATCAAGCAAAAGCTGCTCAAAAACAATTAGAGGAAGCCAAACGTCATAATTATTTTTTTATTATTATTATTATTATTATTATTATTATTTATTGTGGCACAATGTTTACAATATTTATAGTTATAATGCTCGTATTACAGAGATTTGGTTGAAGCACCTTACTACTAAAATATTATTATAAATGCTTAAAATAATATCACAGAATTTTATAAATTTGAAGGAAAAGCCACTAAAAACCTTCACTAAAATACTCGTAAGTTCTAAACCCGATATCCTTGGAGGGAAAAGAGAAGTGGTTGCATAACTGGGTTTGAAAGTACAAACTTTAAGTACTATTTAATTAATATTTTGGAAATAAATAAATAAATAATAAATGAATAAACAAAAGAATAATAAATAAATAAAAGATAAATTATAAATAAGTAAACAAATGAATAAGTAAATAGATAAATTAAAAATTAGTAAATAGATAAATAAATAAATAAATAAATAACACAATAAATAAAGCACAAAACAAGGAAGAATAATAAATAAATAATTAAACAGTAAAATAAACAAGTAAATATATAAATAAACAAACAAAAAAGTAAAGCAAATAATAAGACAAGAAAAAATGAATAAATAAATAAATAAATACAAGAAATAAATATATGATTAGTTGAACTAAACTAAGAACAGAAAAAAGTGTTGCATTCACTATGATGCTAAATTTATGATTAAGTCATTGTCAGAGGATAGACACGATATATTATATTGGTTCCAAATCTTTTCAATTCTATTTTCTACCATTTCTATATTTGCTATTTCATGTAGTTCTTTTGTAGAGAAAAACCAAGGTAGATTTAGGATCATTTTCAATAATTTGTTTTGGGTTGTCTGAAGTTTGCGCAAGTGACTTTTCGCGCACCTACCCCAGACTGGAGATCCGTAGAATATTATGGCTTGAAAGATAGCCTTAAAAATTAGTAATTTATTTGGGTCATTCAATTTCGAATTTCTACATATTGTAAAATGTTTGTGTGGGTACAAATGATAGAACTCTTTTCAATACAAATCCCTTTATTCAGTACAGTTACAATTCACTATTTAATTGTTTCTCTCAGTACAATCCAATTTCTCAAACGCTTATACTTTTCTTATCTTTTACTTAAACCACTTAATTACTTCTTCACTTCAAACTTCAAATTTCACTTTTGAACTCACTTGCATACCTTTGGGATGCTGGTATTTATACTCGAATGGCATACTTCGAGAACAATCCTCGCCATCCAGCGTCCCATACAATTTCCAATCTGCTAGAAAATTCGATTCCACTCTCCAGTCGAGACTTTGTTATTCCAATATCGAAATCTTCTGGTCTTCGACATTTTCTGCTAGATGTCGCTGCTCACATTTAAGTGATTATCACATTGCTCCCTCCCTACAGTTGTTCGTCCCGAACAACTTCGTCATTCAGCATCCCGTTGAAATGACACATTCTATCCAAATGGACAACTTTCAATTTTCCTCTATTCCCACGCTGGATCCAGTAGACAACGTCATTAATGCGGGTTATCACCTTGTATGGACCTTCCCAGTCCTGTTGCAATTTTGGTGATTTGCCTTTCTTACGCTGAGGATTATACAGCCAAACCAGATCTCCTTCGTTGAAACCGGAAGATTTCGCCTTGATATCGTACCTAGTTTTCATGCGGCTGCTTGCTAGCTTCATCTTTTCTCTGGTGTCTTCATGCAACTTACGAATCCTGCTGCGTAAGTCATTCACGTACTCGTTCACCTCTTTGGGCTCCGTCGGTGGGGATCCGAATTTTGCTTCACTTGGCAACCGAATCGTTTGACCAAATAAGATCTCAGATGGTGTGTGCCCTGTTGAGCTATGGACCGCGTTTCGGTATTCCATTCAGAAGAGGGGTATGTGTCGATCCCAATCCCGCTGGCAGTTGCTGACAACCTTAGATAGATGCTCATTCAAGGTCCGATTGAATCGCTCGACCATTCCATCAGATTGAGGGTGTAGTGGCGTTGTCCTTGTCTTTCTTATTCCCAAATATTGGCATATTTCCTGGAAGACTTTTGATTCAAAGTTTCGCCCTTGATCAGAGTGCAGCTCCATTGGGACCCCAAATCTGCTCACCCAGTTGTTGACTATCTGTTCGGCTACGGTCTTAGCCTCTTGATTTTTGATGGGAAACACTTCCGGCCACTTACTGAAGTAATCCATGACTACGAGAGTATATCGGTTTCCATTAAAAGTTTCGGGAAACGGCCCAGCGATTTCGATGGCTATTCGTTCGAAAGGTGCTCCGACATTGTATTGTTGCATTTGTCCATGTGGCTTTACTTTTGGACCCTTGGTAGCTGCACATCTTATGCACTTTTTGCACCAATTCTCGACATCTTGTTTAGCGCTTAGCCAATAGAAACGTTCCCTTACCTTTTCCAACGTCTTGTTTATTCCCAAATGGCCTCCTGAGATTCCGTCATGTATTTCATGGAGCACTTGGTTGACTCTGGACCGTGGCACAATTAGCTGCATACGAGATGTTGTCCCATCTGCACTTTCCCATTTTCTCTTCAGCAATCCATCTTGCACAAAAAGCGAGTCCCACTGTGCCCAGTATGCCTTCAGAGTTTGGCTCCGATCTGATATCTGCTGCCAGCTTGGTCTTTCCTTCCCGGCCAATATTGGTTCGATGTTATTGTCTGCCTGTTGGGAGGAACGGCTTTCGTCTATACTCCAACCCACTATTGGCTCAGTCCTGATCGTTTGGATAGTTGCCTGTTGTTTCGCTTCTTTACCACTGACTACTTCTGCTGGGAGGCTTTCGTTGCATTGTTTTACCTGTGAGACTGGGATAGTTACCCTGGAGTCGACTCCTGCTACAGACTTCTGCCCCGCGAAGTAAGAATTTCCTAACTGATGTCTTCTGGAAATTTGACCGGTTTCTTGGTAGCCGTTTCTGCCGGTTTTTCTTTCTATTTGCCTGTAACCCCAGTGCAGGCAGCCTTCTCGTCGAACCGGTTCTTTACAATGCCCTTGCAAATGTTCTACTTTATCGCAGTTCCAGCAGCGCATCCTTCGTCTCTCCCGCCAGATATTTCGTTGCATGGTAGTTGGTCTTGAGCAGGAGCATTCACCAGATACTATTTCACTTACGAAATGCATTCCTTTGGAAGCCTGATTGGATGCTTCCATCGCCAGAGCGAAGGCAAGTGCTTCAGCAAGGGTTCTTTTCTCGGCCATCCTTACTGCTGATTTTAGCTTCAAATCTGCAATTCCCCTGATGAATGCGTCCTTTGCCATTTCGTCGATTATTTCGATGCTTGGAGCTGTTGCAGTGTTTCTCCTCGTTGCTGCATACGGCCTTGCAATTGAACCTTGTAAACTTCCCGCATGTGGCTATCCCCAAACCGTTTCTCGATAGCCTGCACTAAAACTATATAGAAAATTCGATTCCACTCTCCAGTCGAGACTTTGTTATTCCAATATCGAAATCTTCTGGTCTTCGACATTTTCTGCTAGATGTCGCTGTTCACATTTAAGTGATTATCACAATATGAAAGGGTAAAGAATTCTTATGGTTGTGTTGACTTTTTTAATTGTTTCTTGCACATGAAGATTAAAAGTTAAGTGTTTGTCTAAATATATACCAAGGTACTTTCCATTCGATTTCCACTCAATCTGAACACCGTTCAATAGAAGTCTGTTGCTTGGTAGTAAACAAGCTTTCCTTTTACGAGTGAAAAAGATAGCTTGAGTCTTAGAAGCATTAATTTTGATTTTCCAGTTAACACAGTATGATGCGAAAGCATGTATAGCTGATTGCAGATTCGTTTCAACATTGAAACCAATTGCATCAGATGAGTAAATGCAAGTATCATCTGCGAACAGGGCGATACTACAGTTTGTCAGATTGGGGAAATCGGAAGTGTATACATTATATAAGACTGGAGCCAGAACGGACCCTTGTGGAACTCCAGCATTAATTAATTTATTGCCTGAAAAGTAACGATTAATTGACACTTTAAAATTTCGGAATGATAGGAAAGACTGAATAATTTTGACAAGATCCAGCGGGAGGTTAATGCTGGTAAGCTTATGTATTAAGCCATCATGCCATATGGTGTCGAAAGCTTTTTCAATATCTAAAATTATCATACCGGTACTTTTTCCATCTGATAGATTGTTCTTAATGTCCTTTGTAATACGATGTACTTGGTGTGTAGTACTGTGAAAAGCTCTAAAACCAAATTGTTCAGAAGGTAGAATAGAGTTGTTCTCTAAGAAGGAAATAATTCTGTTCTTTATGATTTTTTCTAGGCATTTACTCAAAGAACTAAGCTGTCTATAGCTACAGGTTAAATTCGGATCTTTTCCAGGCTTTAAAATGGGAATTATCTTGGCAGTTCTCCAATGTATTGGGAAATACCATATCTTAGGCAGCAGTCAAATAGTTCCGTTAATTTCGTAAGAGCAAAAGGTGGTAGGTTCTTAAGACATACATTCCTAATACCATCAAGGCCAGTAGATTTTCTAGTTTTTAGTCTACTTATAAGATCTTTTAGTTCTTTAATAGGTATCCGATTAAAATCATTATCTAAAGTTTGAGAATTAACGAAATCTACGGACTGTTTGACGGAAGCTTCAATGTGCATAGGTGGGGTAATATTACTGGCAATCGAATGATTGAGTGAGAATTTGTTTGCTAGCGCATTAGCCTTATCAACACAAGAAAGCATTACAGAGTCCCCTGTTTTAAGGGGAGGAATGTAGATACGTTTTTTCTTAATTACTTTGATTATATTCCAGAATGGCTTGCTGCCCTTGTCTAAACATTGGAGCTTTTCGTTCCACGATTGGTTTTTGAAATTAGAAATAGAATTTGACTAAAGAATTCATTTTCTTATATTCGCTGAGATAAAAATCATTTCTCGTGCGTATCCATCTAGATCTGCAGGTATTTTTTAGCGTAATAAACTGAAGAATGTAATGCGGTAAAATATTTGAGGCATTACTTAAGGCCGTTTTCTTAGGTACTGACAGATCAAAGCTCTCAAGAATGGCATTTGTAAACATATTTACATTTTGATCAATTTGAGTTGGACTATTATTTTGAACCCAAGCATTTTCCAGTTTTGATCGCATTAACCTTTTAAATAACTTCCAATTGGCGTTTCTGATGTCGTATATACGATTTGAGCATTTAACTGGAGAAAGAATAACACTACATTTAACAGGTAAATGGTCAGAACTGAGTTCATTAAGTGTTATGGGAGGAGTGAAAAGGTCAGGCATTTTAAAAATAGATCTAATGTAGATGCGTTCCTGTTCCTGTTAGCTGGAATATAGGAAGGATTTGGTGGATAAAGAATATCAAAAGAATGCCTTGAGTTTAAGTCTGCAAGAATGTTACCCCAGGCGTTGGCTCTGAGACAACCCCAGCGTCCTGCAGTTGAAGTCACCACCAATAAGGAATAGATCATTTGTATTAAGTAATTTTAAAAGATCATTGCGGAGATCTCGTCGTTTTTGTGGTGAAGTTGACCCACCTGGAAAATATGCACTATAAATTTTCAGAGATAGACCATTAGTAAAGGGGACTTCGATACCTATGGTTTTAATTAATTTTGTACTTACGATGGGAAGTACTTTGTGTTCAATCAAACGTTTTATAACTACAGCAATACCGCCACCACTTCTCTCTTCCCTATCCAAACGATAGCATTTATAGAGAGTATTTGACAAATAATCGGTTGAATTTAGCCAAGTTTCTGATACTAATGCTACATCAATATTACATGTACTAAGAAGAGAAAAAAATTCTAATTGTTTACCTCGAATGCTTCTAGCATTCCAACAAATTATATTTAAGCTACAAGAGTTCATTATTTAGATTTATATAGGTATTTAATCGCAAGTTGGGCAATAGTATTAAATTGCTCCGCTTTTGTGGTACAATTACCAAGCAAGATGATCAACTCAGAAGTGAGTGCATTTATTTCCTCCAGGGTAAAAAGCTCTTGATTGTTCTGCATATAAATGTTGTTAGTAGACTTGGACCACACATTCGATGTCTTGTGGAAGTCTGTGTTTGCAGCTTTTGGTGCTGTATTACCTGATGATGCATTGCGTTGGGATGGTAGTGATGGAAAATCCACGATGTTAGGTACAAAAGACTGCTGTGCTCTTCTAATAGGTATGGTTTTGTTTTTGGCAGAAAGCTTCTGCCTCATTTCAAGGAAGCTTTGACGACTAACACATGTTAGATCATTAGACTTATGTGTTCCACTGCAGTTGATGCATTTTTCGTTCTTGGAAATGCATTCAGTTGATTTATGGTGCTCGGAGCAGATGGAACACTGAACACACACACTACATTGCAATTTTTCTCACCATGACCATACATCTGGCAGTTATAACACTGCGTGATACGATTATGTTGTCGTCTTGCAAAATCCCATTTGACCTGTGTTTTAAATACAGATCTGAAACTTTTTTTAAGCTCAGTGAGTCGTATAGATCCAATCTCAAGAAACACTAAGTAAAATATTTCGACGAAACGTTCATTACGTTTTTTAATTTATTTAACGTTTTGGCATTTTAAGCCAAGTGATATTAGTTCATTTTTAAGTTCATCGGCAGGCAACTCATCTAAACCATACAGTATGACTTTAAGTGACCTTGATTTTGGTAGATCATGAGTAAAGAACTGTGTGTTTTTTATTTTAAGCAGAGTGCATAGTTTTTCGTGGGAATCGACACTTTCACAGATTATTTTAATGCCAATACTCATTTTCTTTAATGTGTAATTGCCAATTTTTAATTCGCGAAGCAAAGCATGGATTTCACTCAAAGTTTTCTGTAACACACACACTGATGAAATTTTTGCTTTTGCATTAGAAACTGTTGAATTTAAAATTTCATCGCAGTTTATGTCTCCGTTGTCCGAATCCGGTAGGCGTGATAAAGGTTCGAAATAATTGGTTCTAGGATTGTAATTTCTAGAATCCATTTTAACTGACTTTATGTTTGAAGACGTACAGTCTTCAATATTAGGCGACCGATCACGTTTGGGAATTTTTGTATGTACGCACGCTTGAAGAGAGAAAACTTTTTCGGCTAAAGCTCCGAACAGACTGCCAAACGTCATAATCAAACAATGGAATCCATTGCAATGGGAAAAGGTCTATTCCTTAAACAACATAAAAAAGGATACGGTCTTTTTTACAGCCCGCAGCCAAAAAACTACCAAGGCGGGCACTCACGGATGTTGACTTGAAGAAATATACCCAAAATTTACCACATTTTAGAGGGGTCTTTATGCTAGATAATCTTCCAAAAAACCCTCTACAACGAGAATGTGGTATCGTTAATCTGGATGATTCCTCGGGGCCTGGAACACACTGGGTAGCATATAGGAAGAACAAAAACCATAAGGAATATTTCGATAGTTTTGGAAATCTACAACCACCTAAAGAAATCATCAAATATTTGGGGGAAAACATACGATATAATTACAATCGTCAACAAATATATGATACATATAACTGTGGTCACTTGTGTCTTAAATTTTTTTATGGTTCCATAAAATAATCAAAAATAAAACAAACATTTACAAAAACAACATATTTTTTTATTTAAATTTCTTATATTTTACATCTGATGTGGAATCTGAATTTGGTTTAATTTCACTGTATTTGAATGGATTTTTAAAAACGCTATACTCCAGTTTTTTTTTTTTGTCAATGATTCTTTCATCTCAGGTTTTGGTTTCTGATCTTCCATAGTGATGCTGTTCAAGTTCGAATGTTGCGATGAGACTGTTTCGATCTTCAAATAATCAAAATTCAATTTCTTTTATGTCTATCATTTCATCCCATTCTTAGTATGTGCAAAGTGTGTTGGTACATGTTCTGACATGCTCTCTGATGACTAATATTTATGTGCAAAGTGTGTTTTGGTACATGTTCTGACATGCTCTCTGATGACCAATATTTATGTAATTAGTTGTTGCATGTTCTGACATGCTCTCTGATGACTAATATTTATGTAATTATCATTTCATAACTCTGCTTGTATGCTTTGACATTAATCATTTCAACGTCCGTTCGATAATCTAAGTCTTTCGTAGTAAACATTTCAATTTCACCATTACTCATAATTCTTTCGGTTTCATATTCACGGTATTCGAAGCAGCTTATGTTCAATGTACGATTTTTATAATTACTATCAAATGTACATCGGATAGTTACTTCTAGATTTTCATATTCCAATTTAAAGTGTCTGTAAAATTTTTGTTCGCTTTCAATTATTCCAGCAATATTCTTTTCCTTTTTGATTAAATCTTGCCTGAATGCTTCTATTGCCTCCTCAACGGTAAAATATTTTTTCTCATCATTTTGCGGTATTGGTAATGGTGTTGTTTGCGGCAGCTGCGATTCAACAAGTTTCATTAATTGAAAAGATAAATCAATTATTAAAGTTTCATTATTGGGTAAAAGCAAGGTAAACTCCAGGCTGCCTTTATTATCACGAACAGCGGACAGATTTATTGGTATTGGGCTAGCTTGCAATAAACTTAATGAAAGGCAGGTTAACAACAAAAGAAACTTGTACATTTTTTTTTTGTTATTTGTTCTCCTTAGGAGATATACACAGTAGGATAAACAAAATGATACTAGAATAACTTTCTTGAAATCAGTGCTTTTATTTTAATCTGTTATATAAAGACATTAGTTTCTTTGTTCGCATTATTACACCATGTAACATAAAACACCCACAAGTGTCCGGTCCAGCTTCGCATGTATCTGATGCAACATGTTGAATAGTGATGACCATTTTTTGATTTGATAAGACGAGCATATTTATATTGGCACAACATTGAGTTGCACTTCAAAATCTCACCATAATGATTATCTAGCAAATTTTCTTTGTTATCTATTAAAAATTCGTGAATCTGCTTTGCAAATACTAACAAATTTATGTTCTCCATTTTACAACGAATAATAACTAGCATGCACTAGTTTTATTATCAATTCTTAAATTTTAGTTCAAGTTCATCTATTAATTTTATATCCTCTTCATCAATATTTCTTAAGTCATCAAAGTCGTCAAATATGCAAGACGCTTGGAAACGATTTAAACTCTTCATACGCCTGACACCATCGTTTGTTGAACCTACTAACGTTATTGCACCACCCACTACTTCAATTCTAAGATGTTCACCAGCATTAAATGAATATTGTATTGATGGTACAAATTGCGGTACGGCTTCGCCTCTACGCATGTTTAGCAATAAGCTTTTATATCCATCATCAACCGTTAAATAAACTGATAAATTTTCATCAATCACATCTACCCTTACAATCCTAAAATATTTCCACGATGAATGGCATATGCAATATTTGTCACCAGATTTAATTTTCTGAATCCAAAACATTTAATTGTCATATTTTCTTTTTAACACAAAATGCCTTTTTTTATGAATACACATGCACGTAGGATACTTTTTTTTTCTACAACACACGATGAGCAGCAACCACAATTCTTGAAACAAATTTTGATTATCCTCAACCAAAGCATTTGTTATTACTAATATCTTTCTCATTAAATACAATCACTTTTATAGGTCAGTTTTCTGTAAATAGGCAAACGGATGTATATAAAACATTCAAAACAATTACCACAAGTTCACGAAACTTATTAGCATAAATAAGAATCATGTATCATTTTCCCATGGCACTCACACTTCAAATACCGGAAATCTTACTTCAACCAACAACAACAACAATCACATGCCTTATCACGCACTCCTCATGGCACAGCGCACTTTCAAAACCGCAAAAAACATTACTTTGACTACACCAGGAACCCTCCAATCTGGCACCAACGATCCCATATCCGACAACCTGCAACCTGATAACCTGGTAACCTGGCAACCTGGCAACCTGCAATCTGGTAACCTGCAATCTGGCAACCTGGCAACCTGCAATCTGGTAACCTGCAATCTGGCAACCTGCAATCTGGCAAC